>OMOU01034151.1:1021-16233 GCA_900312585.1 Malacocephalus occidentalis
GGTGCCCGGTGGTGATCAGGGATGAAGACGGCGACGAACAGCGCGAGGATCACAGCGCACGCTCCGAACAGGAAGGGCGGCCCTGGGATCATAGACTGGCAAGAGAGAGAGAGAGATTCAAAAACACACCAATAAATTATATCACAAGTGGGAGGGTCCACCCAGATGTATGCTGGACAGACCAGCCTACCCAGTGGACTGTAGCAACTGGTAGGCTGATCTATCCAGCATACATCTGGGTGGACAGGGTGGGCATTGTGAAACCCCTTGGAATGGTGAATCACACCCATACCTGGTGGAATAATAAAATTCATACAATATGATTGTGTGTATATGTATATATATGCATGTTTATGTGTGTGCACGTACCTGAGCATGGCTCTCTGCAGGTACCGGCTGAATGTCACTGAGTTCTACGTTGAACAGGAAGAAGATGAATCCGTAGAGGGCAGGACCCAGACCGTTACACAGGCCTCTGATCCCGGTCACCATACCCTGGACCACTCCTGCACGCACACGCACACACACATTATCGATAGAGAGTATATATCGATAGAGAGTATATGTTGGTCCGTAGATCGAGACGGGCAGACGGGGGCTCACCTTGCTGGTCAGGTGAGGAGCTGTGGGAGACCAGAGCAGAGACGGCTGGGAAGGTGATGGAGGACAGGGCTGCTATGGTCCCCGCAGCCCACATCATCCTAAACACACGAAACAGTGTTTCACCATCTGTGTGCACTGTTATAATAATAAGAATCCTAGGGCTCACTCGACTCATGTTTACACACGCTCCTACTGGCTTGGGGCTGCGTGCAATTGATTACTGGAGTTGATGTCTGTGCTAATCCGGCTCTGGAGTACGGTCAACAAGCTAACTAGTTATTTCAGAGAAAAGATATTTGATATTTGGAATGATATTCCAACATATGACGAATTGAGGGAACACACACACACACGACTCACCAGGGCTGGGATCCGAAGGCGTACCACACCAGCTGCAGCAGCTGGAAGCCCAGACCCAATAGAACCGTCTTCTTATTCCCTACCGTCCTCATGAGAACACTGAGCAGCACCGTCTAATACACACACAGGCACACACACAAATATGCTAGGAATAGTATCAGATTTAGCAATATACTAGGACTAACCTCACAGTTAGCAATATGCTAGGAATAACATGCACACACAAGAGCAGCATTAGCCATGGATGGATTTAATACCTGGGCGATGATGGACAGAATGCCCACCATGGCGATGTAAGCAGCGATAGCTGCTGGGGAGAACTCAATCACCTGGAACATACAAGCATAAGGGAAAAAATTAAATAAGTTACAAATCTAATTAGAAGATTAAAAGCTGTTAAAATTTTCCAAACGGAAATGTATAAAAAATGATTTATTTGGGTCCTTATGAATGCCGCTGCAGAACATTCGTGTGGAGAAAAACGGTTTCGGAAAGGCCATTGATTCCTGCAGATTTCGGCCTACTTTCGACCAATGAAATCCTTTGAAATCCAATGAAATCCCAACTGACGTCATACCTCAAGCTCATCAACTTTCTGCCAAAATACAAAATGAGAGAACGCCTGATCAATGTAGTTTCTCAACACCCAATATTATATGACAAACACCACGACGACGATACCTGAACTACCAAATAAAAGGACAATATATGTTTTTTATCCCCCGTTTCAAATATGTCTTATAATTAATTCAATTGTATTTGTTTTGCATGTCTTTTAATAAATCACCTAATCCATTGTCTTTGTTTATTATTATGATTATGATGACGTGATTGGACTACTACCATTATGATTATTATTACACGGTCAATGGGAAACACTGCCTGAAGCGTTAGGCACACCCGGGGGGCCGCCGCATTAGAGGGTTAGGGTTAGGGTGGAATGCTCTGTGTGCGTCTTTACCGGCCCTCGCTGCCATACTGTCATTCGTCATGCCTGCTGCATGCGTGTTCCCGGGTCTGGAACAGACACGCAGCACGCGCAGAACTCGCCATGTTCCTGCACCTCTCCAGAATTGATGGACCCAGAAGCTTTTTTTTTTTTTTTCATTCTCAGCAAAAGAACTGTCTCCATTTTCTTCTGCTGTAATTTTTTTTAAATATTTAGGAAAATGTCCACAGCAGTGTGGACAATTCTCACTGGACCCGGTGTGCATAGTTACATTTGCATGCGGATTCTCCACATCGCACTGGTGTGAAACGGCTTTAAAAGATACAAGTTTTTTCAACCCATTTCCTCCCCCCATCATTTGGGTCGAAGTGACATACTTTTAGAGGACTTGTATTGACAGGCGGATTTCCCCTAAAGGATGTATCCTTTGGGGCAAATCCACCCATCAATACAAGTTCTCTAAAAGTGATTGTTTTTGCCAGTGAGAGGCTAAGATTGTTATCAGCAAAATCATTAACATTACGGAAGAGATCCCTACAGAGAAATATTTTGGTGTGTCTACCAGACACAGCCAGAAGGTATTTTGCACATCATTTTAATGTCGACAGGGTGCATTTGTAGTTACTCAAAGAATCGGCCCGACCTGTCCTTTAATATTGACTTGGTTGGTGTGTCGTGCGTGTGTGGGTTACCTGTCGTAGGTAGAGGAAGAAGCTGGAGTACTGTCCCGCTTCAGGGAGGTACGACAGGAAGACGGTTACACAGATCAGCAGCACGGTGCTGTCCTTCCCCACGCGCCGCAGAGACTGGACACACACACACAGTCAGTCAGTCAGAAAAGAGAGTGTGTGTGTGTGTGTGTGTGTGTGTGTGTGTGTGTGTGTGTGTGTGTGTGTGTGTGTGTGTGTGTGTGTGTGTGTGTGACTCTGACCCTGGTGTTTGCCCTATGACACAGGCGTCATTGAGGCTGACGGCAAATTAATCATGGGATTGCTTTTCTTTGCCCCAGAACTCAAGTCTGTTGAATTTGAGAAGCCTTCAAAAAGTCTATGCAACCATGTTCCATTTCAAGCCACATCATCTTTCCTTTGGCAGACTTTTGCACAACTGCTATATTTTAGATGTACCAAATGATACGCCTTTAAATGTAGGTCACAGTTCAGTCGTACATCCTGTTCAAATAAAACCAACAGAATCAGCAATAGATTTCCCTTTCAACAAATTCAAATAGGCGACTGCATGAATTCACGAAGATAACAGCTAATAGTTTTGCCATGGCACTATTTTTTATTAAACTCAACGTACATGCATGTGTGAGTGAGTGCGTGTGTGAGTGTGTATCGGTGTCCTCAGGTTATGAGACGCATGCAACTACAGCAGCAACTAGCTGCAGACTCACAGCGAAGGGGTCCGCCTGCTCCCAGGAGATGGGGAATCCCCAGGAGCTCAGCCTCATCTTGTCCGGCAGAGACTCCGGCACCACAAAGAACACAAAGGCGATGTCCGCCACGGCAATCACCGTGGCGACCAGCACCACCAGACTGTCCCCGTACTGCGCCGACAGGTAAGCCCCAATTGCGGGGCTGGTGACCAGACTGGCAGCAAAGGTTGCGGACACCTGCAGAGAGATGGGACACACCCACATGGACTTAGGTTAGCAATTATTATATGGCTGTGTTACTTCCTGCACTCTGATGAGATCATGTTTCCAGACCATCACTCCGTAGATTGCATGAAACCCTGCAGAGCACTTTCAAAAATTGTGACTAGTTTAACTTTAACTGAGAAATGCACATATGATGTGGGCATGCTTTTCGTCAACTGACCAATCACAATGAAGAGCAGGTTCAACATGGCCATGGTGATATAGGCCATATACAAGGCTAAAATATAACCAACATTGTTAGATATACTGTGTGTATGTGTATATATATATATACACACATGTATGTATATGTAGCAAACATGATCTTGCAACATATAGTTATTTATTAAAAATGCATGGCGCATCATTTTCCGCACAAATGCGCTCTAGCCAATGCTTTCTTCATGAAAGGTGGGCAGTGGGAAGACGCCCTTAGAGGGGCTAATAGTCGGGGTGAAAACAGCTGCAGCTCATTACATTCATTAGGAGTCTGTAGGCTTGCTGGTGCTCATCATTAGCATCACGAGACACACCTGTGTTAGATATGCGGACTCAACAGCTTGAACTGTATTCATCCCTTTACGTTTTTTACCTGCACTCTTGCAGACATTATTGGAATCATAACACATTATGTACAAACGGTATGTATTGAGAACACTGTGTCTGTAGTTACCAGTCCATATGCGGTGCTTCTCTCCTGCTCGTCGGTGATGTCAGCTACATAAGCGAATATGACGGAGAAGGTGACGGCAAACACACCCGAGACGGAGATCAGTGCAAAGTACCACCTGTAGGGGGAGACGTTCACACAAAGTCAACGTTTCCATCAGATGAACAGAATCTGGGTGAATATGTGGCGTCTTGTTAACAAGTGTTACCCAACCAATACTGCAAATACGACAACAACATCACTACCGGGTCAGGATTCCAAAACTACATTTGGTTTCTTTTCGGCTTCCTCTGATGGCAAGTTTCTGTGGACTGTGTGTGTCTGCACAGCGGCAACACACGGTTCATGAGTGGACCTCAGGGCGCTTCAGGATGCCACAGATCATCGCTTCTGAGGCAAAGTCTGCAGAGCCTGAGTTTCAAATGTATGGTTCATTCAATTCTGCCAGGTTGACCTCCGCCATTACATTCTACCCTCCTGTGTGCGTACACTGCATTTGCATGATCACAGCAAACATAATGGCACCTGCGTCATGAACAATGTCCCACTTTTGACTCTTGATACATTCTCTCAGTGCCTCTAGCACCACCCCACCCCTCCTCCCAACCAGTCACATGGGCATCATGTGAGTGGCCACTCGCTCTACCCAGAGCCTCCCTACCCTCATGATAATGCATTCCTTCAGTCAGTCTGATGGCCATCTTCATGGAAGCCATTGGTATGCTAGTCATGACTCATGATTGATTTTTGGTCTGTGGCAGAGGTTCTTAATGCGTTTCCTAATTCCTATACTGTGAACAGTATGGAGATCACTTTCAACAAGCCAACATCACATTCACATCACTACTGGTGACTATTCACCACCAACTGTAAAAAGCAGTTTCTCGAAAAACAGGGCTGACACTGGTAACGTGCTTTGCTGTGCCGCTGGCTAAACGGCACAAAACCAAGACATTTGCGTCTGCGGGCGATTAAAGGACACTCTCACTGGTCTGATGAACATTCATAGTTTGCGGATCTGCAGTGCCTGTTCCATAGCGGGGGTATGGTTTTGTCAAATGCTCGACGCGCAGAGGCAGAGATAAAGAGATTACGGGAAATCAATAAACTAAACAACAGCCCTCTTAAAGATGAATGGTAAACATTAAATTGGCTGGCATGACAGGGGTTGGCCACCTTTGCGCAGCAGCAGCAGCAGCAGCACCTTGTAAAGAATATAAAAGCCGGTGGCAAGCGTAGAAGCGCGCTACGCTTAGGAGGCGGGTGGAGAGTAAGGGAACACAATGACATCATCAATGTTTATTCACTGGAAATTGGTCTATATAACATAGCACACAATTCAGGGAACAATGCATGTCACGCCAGATAAGATTTACAGCGCATAATGTCTGAATTACCCTTGTAATTGTAGTTCAAAGGGTGAACTGTATTGTGTTCACTAGATGGAGATAAGGGAGCGAGGGCACAAGTGAGCCAATTGGAACAATGCCTGTGACTCATCTCATCACCATTTTGTTTGAAATCAGAACCACAACCAAAAGTGAGCACCCTGGTCTCATGCGGACGAGTGGAGTCCTGAAATCTAGTAGGGTTGTACGAAAAGAAACTGACATTATCGCACTTTAATATAGCATTCTTTTCCCCGTTATATAGTGAATCAAGTCAATGGTCCATATATTCAATTTGCGCAGCCTACTACACGCCATGTGGAAAATAAGAGGGAAGTGCACGCATGCACACACACACACTCACCATGGGCTGATCCTCATCAGGGGAATGGGTGCGCACGTGAAGAAGACAGTGAGGAGGAGGAAGGACTTCCTGCCCCACACGTCAGACAGCGCACCAATCAAAGGGGCCGACAGGAACGACAGTAGACCCTGAAGCAACAGAACACACTTTAGAATTGCATTGAAAAGGTGAAGCTAGAGATTGCTTTTTCTTTTTAAACATGGTAATATGCCTTATATGATCATAATACATGCATTTTGTATAATGCTTTTCTAAATACTCAAAACCACTTGCAGCAAGAATACATTGACATACTAAAGACATTCTACAGAAAGCATGGACATCATTTAAAATAAAAGGGACAAAGACAAGACAATATCAAAACATGTAAAAGAGTTTTAACTTTAAAAGAAGGCTTGAAATGATATTGAACATAGTCATCTATATTAGTTTGTTTCAAGATAACGTTTTTGCCACTCTCCGCCCATATCAGTTTGTGAACTCGAGTCACCGTCATTTTTGCTATGTTTAAGTGATTTTTCTGAGGTACCTTGATGTCGCTCAGCGAAGGGATATTTATAGTATAATGCCTATACAACCTCACTCATTCTAATGCTGATACAAAGGAATGGGGCTAGCTTTTCAAAAACAGAATCACAAAGTTGCTACGGGTTGTAACCATGGTGACAACATGTCTACCCCTCCTTCCAAGAAATTCTCAGCCCAAGAAACATTTTGTAAGAATGTCACAACGTTGGAATTAGAGCTGTATCAGGGGTTAACCTCCACTTTAAAGGGTGACCGAGTGAGAAAGAGGCAAGAGTAAAAGCGTGCAAAGTATATGCTGAATATTGTACACGCCAGATGGCAGGCTAGCACGGAAAAACAGGCCTTGATCACAGCTGTTTTATTAGGAGTGTACTGCTGCCCATTTTTGACAAGTTGTGGGGGGTGGGTGAGAAAATAAGCTGGTGGTGGATTGTTACAAGGGCGGGGGGTAAGACAGCGATAAGTGAGCGAGAAGTGTGCTGAACATGTAGAGTAGGGGGTCGGGACAGACGTTACCTTCACCCCCTGGATCAAACCATTCATTAGAAACGTGTGCTGAGGGAAGGTCTCGTGGAGGACCTGAGGGAGAACACATGGAGATACGACGATTCTGAGGTTTAAATTGAGTATATCCTGTACAGACAATCATCTAAATATATATTAGATTGGGCTCAGAACAATATCTGGATAAATGTTGAGCATCCCCATTTATCCATTTACAGATTCTGCTTCCACATGAAAGCCCAATTCAAAGTCCAGCCATACAAAGAACTGACGCCGCATCAACAAATATGCTGCAAAAGCACACAATAACGGACCACCATCGTCGTACGCGCAAAGCACCTTCTCAATCCTACCCTTTGCATAGTGGTGTGTCATAGACGTTCTCGATGACTTTGTTGTCAATATGCAGGACGTTGCTGTATACAATTATGCAATGTCCCGGAAATACAGAAAGGAGAACCAACAGCCACCGTTTATGTCAAATGTCTATGACTATGAAAGGTAATCGTCTGCAGACTGTCCCTCCACAGTGCATTGTTCTGCATACCATGTCAGAGCCTTAACTGTAGGGTTTACTCACTGTCAACATGGGTGTCGTGAGCAGGCCCCAGGCGAAGAACTCTAGAAAGATGACCACCACCGCATGGGTTACTCTGGCTCCACCTCGGCTATTCTGTAAAGAGCCTCAGTGTCATGATTCCAGCACACATTCATTATCATTAATAATAATCCTAATATTACTACAAGGATTTATCTAGCACTCTCAAGGTTTGTGTCATCTACGACCACAACAATACACTTATCAATACACTTAATACACTTATCATAAGATAGCAGCTTTTGCTGTGGTAGGATAGGAGATGGGCACAACAAGACGAGTAAACAAACTCATCCAAACACTTTCCCACGATAGGGGAAAACGTGTAAAGCATGCCGGCGCTCGTGATGGCGACCATTGTGAACATCAACACAGCTATTAGTTGCCTGGAGTCTTTCTTGAAAACTGTGTAGGAACGTCGGGTCCACAAGCTTCAGCCAGGACAGGTGTGGCTATATGTAGGCCTACAGCACTAAATGCACGTACATGCTTAGGCACTCATGTATTTACACTTCATAATTACTAAATGATGTAGGCAATAAATAAGGACCGCGGCTATAACACTACGTCCAAGAAAGCATAAAGGATAAAGGATAACAGTGGACCTCGGCTTACAGTACGTTCTCAAACGTGTAATTTGGAATAGCTCAAATGTTTACTGTTTAAGTTTTTAGCTCAGTGGTTTCCAATGAGCTAGGTTATGTCCATTGTAATGTAGCCACCGGCATCTGTGAGGTCGGCTAACAGGCTAGCTGTTTACATCCTCCAACAACATCCACATCTTTACACAACAAGGAGACAAACGTTTCGCGATGCCACGATGCTTAAAATGTATAGCAAACTAAGCGTCAGTGGTCCGCTATGGATGTCATTGCACTTTCAGTCGCTGTCGTACAGTATTAGTATGAGCCAGCAGTGCTACATGTTCCAAGTAGCCGACTTACAGAGCCGCGAACCAACATAGTGTCGTTGGCCTCCGTCGCGGTTTTCTCCTGATTCATTTCACATCTTGTCGTGACGACGTTCACATGAAGTCCATGTGGTCCACCCGGCCGGGGTTGCTGCGTTTCTTCCAGGGTGTATGATTTATGGACGTTTCTGCGAACTATCCCGAACTCCAGATACAGTAACGAGGCTAGTGGTGAAGCCCTGCTGGTCGGTATCTCCAAATCATGAGGACGCTCGGCCTTCGTTACTCAAAATCCCCCCCACTCTGATTTGCATGTTTAGAAAGAGCGCTCAAGTTTACGTGTACGTCCACTCGCACAGGCGGTGCATTTTTGTTCACAGTTGAATGGTGGTGAAGGAGCAAAACACCGCCCCTTTAGCCACCTATACGACACTAAACGAGTAAACATTTGACTTCCTCCCTGTGTGCGGCGCCGCCTCTTCCTGAATCTAAAGACACGACCAACTGCTCTCTGATCAGTTGTTGGGGCGCGATTCGTTTTTTCCGCCCAGCAGCATTAACGGAGACACACCGTCAAGCACATCCCCAATCTGACCCTGGACCAGGTAATGCAAACTGCGGTGACTGATTCTGGTTACGTCCAAAAGAACACGCCGCCTACTGTGCCGCGGTTTATATTACAATGCAGTGAATTTTTCCATCAACCGATACTTGTAAAGCTAATATTTATTGGAGGTATATGCTAACAGCACAATTTTTGTACGCCTGCGTATCGTATTTAACGGCCCATTGCTCATAGGGAAAGAAAACGGGTCAGAAGAAAATCTCATTATTTCGCAGGAACATATAGCAGCATACCGCGCCGCCTAGCTCATCTGGGTCACTATTTGGCATAAGAAGATAGGCGGGACTCGGCGGTGGAAGAATTTGGGTTGTATACAAGGGGAAGCATAAGGGATCAATTTAGAGCTACGGTCGACCCGATATGCGGCGATACTGATTGTTCTGTAGGTAAGATATCTAGGCCTTAGGACTCCTCTTCCTGTGATATTATGCAACCTTGTCTGCATTAGCACGGTGCCATATTATGTGCAGTTCACTGTGCGCATTTGCTCATGTGAAGCCGAATCATACCTCTCCTCTTCCTTTGTTCGCTTGCGCCTTTTTGGCACCGATGCGGATTTTCATAAATAGTAGTGCAATATGGCTGACTTTGATGTTACATACTGTTGCTATGTAGGCGCGTGTGTTTAATTGTTGGCAGTTGGATTATCATGAATCAATAGGGATGCCCATGTGCGTATGCGACAGTAAACAAATAGTTCCACCCCTCACCTATACGGTGTAAACAGTACGTCTGTCTTTTCTGACGTATTCTTTTTTCTGGGGCTGTTGACTGACTGTATATGTTGGTGAAAGGGGAGATCCACCATGAGACAGATTGCACAGAAAGTCTCGTGGTTAAAAAAGGAAAGGGTAAAGGTAGTTGATCACATCACACTGTCCATCATTGATGAGGTCATACTCTTATTGCATGCATTATATTCTCAATCTTATCTGTATGCTATATATTAAAACATAGGAACCTAGATCTAGACATCAATCTGTGATAGAAATGGTCATTTATTTATTGGAAAGGTTTTAGGCAGGATTGTGAGCTTCTGACAGGAGCCCTGCAAGACATGTGGTGCTAGCAGCATTGCAGGAAATATGCATTGACTAATCTGTGCACATTGTGTTGGGAGAGGTCTTGGGGGTTCTGCCTGAGGATGGCATTCGCCTGACCTCATGTGGAATTGGTTCCCCGGCGGAACCCTTTGACAGACACATGGATCCACGCCCACCTTGATCAATAGCTGTGGTCTACTGTCTGTGCCATATGTACTGGCGAGTGTGGGGGGGTATCTGAAGTGCAATGGCCTGCTCAGTGACACCTGGTTAGGCTGCCTTGCTCAATGGCCCCCATACCCCCACCGAGGCTCACTTTTACTATGACAGCAAAGGATTCATGTTCACATTCTACACTTTGCCTCAACTCCTCTTCATTCTGTCCATTCTCATGTTTAATGTGTACCACACCATCTGTCACAGGCCTGCCTCCGCTTCAGAGTAGGGCTGTGTAGTACTTTATCCTAGGTGTGGTTCCACGTTGTGGATTACAGGTTGTAAGTGAGACACGACATCATCCTAGAACTCGTCTGTCCTCATCTACCTTCTGCTTTGCCGTGTCTAGGCCTAGCGGTTGTCCAACTCGGCCGAGACAGGAACCTCTAGTATCACCTGAACCCTCCGTATTGGATGTCAAGTATAACCGCTAAGCTAACATACGGCCCGGCCTTTTCGGAATATGCCGTCGTGCAGACGCTCACCTCTGCTACA
Organism: Malacocephalus occidentalis; assembly: GCA_900312585.1. NCBI lineage: Eukaryota > Metazoa > Chordata > Actinopteri > Gadiformes > Macrouridae > Malacocephalus > Malacocephalus occidentalis. The sequence continues at coordinate 11,920 of OMOU01034151.1, forward strand.
CTATACATGTTGAGTGGAAAGTCAGCTGTCTTGTAGTGTAATCCACCGTGTTTCCCCAGTTCTGCTTGCTGTCTTGTTGCCAGGGGTGCACAGCGCTGCCTAATGGCAGCAGACAGATGCCTGGCTCATTGCGTGACCTTGTCAGCTAGCCTGCATGTGGATCAGCACCGAGGCTTGGGCTGCAGTTGCTGTTTATTCGGGCACCTGGTGGTGAAATGTAGACAGGAGCTCATTCCTTTTAAGATTGTTTTTGGTACCTTTGAGTCAGTCTCACGTCATCCATTGCCATATCCTCATGTAACAAACCTTAATATCATTTTCAAGATATTCCTTTTATCGCAATGGTGTCGATGCAGTAGTGTTGGAGTGATTGATGGTGTTTCATTTTTCAATATTGTTGTGGACATTGAAACCAAACAAGATGTACAGCACTGTTGTCAACAGCATTGACAACAGTTTTTATTGTTGGATGCGTTAAATATAAAAATTAAATCTGCACCAATTCTTGACAAGATGCAGGTTGGGCTCCTTTAAGCCAGAGATGATGTCCACATATATTAATCTGTTCACTGCACTTCATGTTTCGTCACAACATTTCACACAGAAGGCTACATTCTTCCCAAACAATCAGTCTATTCTATCATTATTATTGATAAACCAGGTCAGCGTCATAACCACCGCAAGGGGTTAACAACATGTGTCTGCAGGTACTCACACATTCCTCCCCCCCACTTTTCTCTTCATCCTTTCCTGTGATGCTGCAGTTGGACTCCAGGTGATAGCCTGTACCCAGTCTGCAGTCTGGCACGGGCTGAGTGTAATTCCCGGAGCGCCTCCTGGGGGTCTCTTAGCGGAGTGGTAGAACCTAGCACTGGTCCCGGACTGGCAGCCTGGCTGCCCCCCACCAGGTGGATGAATGAAGACCCCCTTCAAGACTCCAGCCGCTCCGCGACCCAGACCAGAGGGTGGTGAGTGGCAAGCTGGCACCAAAATGGATTATGTTTAACAGCAGATGAGATCATCTATACGATTCAACAGGGGTTCTTAATCTATGGGTCCGGGACCCCCAAGAGTGGTCCCGACTACACACAGAACACTTGGAACACAATGAGCACTGTGCCCACTCAGTGTCCAGTTGTGTTCCACAGACACACTGAAGTTGTCTTTTGGGTGCTAAGATTAACCGTGTTTAAGAACCCCTGCTGTGTAACTCCATGACGACATGGATCGGGTCATATGGCAGAAGTCAATCTTCATTATGCGTGAGAACCATGAGACAGGCTTTCTGCATGTAAGGATGAACATGGAAGGCGGGCTAGATGGCGAACTATGTTCTAGCGCACACATTTGAGAAAGTGCATAAGCTCAAGTAACTATAACTGTCACAGAAAGCTGTCACACTCGCCATTTCCTGCTATTAGAGTACTGCTTCATACGCGTGTTGGAAACATCACACAAAATCACACAAGAAATTGATAATGAGGCATCATGGGTCCGGGGTTTAGGTTCCCCCGAGTTGTGATTTGGAAAAAGATATAACTTCTCTGCAAACATGTAGTTGAAATAGAGTTGAGGTTGCATACTGCACATTTTTTGCAACACACATTTGAAGCAGTTCTCCCTTATATTAGAAAATAGCAGAGTGTGACGTTTCCTTTGATGTAAAAAGTGCATTTCTTCCATTAAGATGCTTTTCAAGCTTTTGCAGTCGCAGTGTAAAGCAGAATTGTCCTGGGGGGGGGCTGTGGCATATTGTTGTTCTATACATTACATCTTTAAATTGACATGGCACACTGTATCTGTACTTGGTCTAATTAGTAGTGGTAACTACATTGGGCACACTTAAGTGATGGAGAGTCTTCTAAATTGACATATTTGGTGTGTGTTCCAGGGCATTCCAGCGTGTCTGCAAATATGATGAAGAAAAAGAATTCACACAAGTGAGTTTCACCCCTCTGCTCTGATCTGAACCCTCCTGCGGCGAGTGAATCAAGACCACCACAGGGTTATCGCTTACAAACAAACATGGTCTTGTCTTGTTCCTTCATTCTTCCTGTGTGCCTCTTTTAGCTTTCATGTATGCCTGTATATCGTCGCTCTGGCTGTTTTGCATGATGGGTGTGTGTGTGTGTGTGTGTGTGTGTGTGTGTGTGTGCGCGTGTGTGTGCGCGTGTGCGTGTGCGCGCGCAGGAAGCAGAGGACTAGCGTGGAACCCAGCAAGGCTTTAGGCCAACCCAGAAGGAACATCGTGGGCTGTAGGATCCAGCACATCTGGAAGGAAGGCAGTATGTACAACATTACAACCATCACGGCTATTGGCCGAGAACTATGTTGAATAATCCAATGTTGAAATCATTTTTGGCTTTTGAAGATCAGATCAGAACGGTAGGGACCTGAGGTAGACGACTATCTCGTCAATTTAAACTTGTTATTTTTTTTCAGACAGAACATTTAATGAAAACTACATTGTCTTTCTTTGTCAAGAATAGTTTTAAAAGACAGGGTTCTCGTCAGCATTTTGGACAATCGACGAAGCGATCAATCCATTCTCCCATGCACACCGACAACGACTAACAGATACCTGTTGACCGGCTATGCTATTAAAAATGTACCTCATAAATAACCACGGTCTTGCTGTCCAAAGTCAAACAATGTACGAGCGGAAGAAACAGAAAAGACAGCCGCAGCTACTACTTGCTAAAAGTGTGGATGCATATGGCTAAGGCAACATGACGACAGAAGGCCTTAAGGGTATGGCCTTAAGATCACTGGAATATATAAGACGTATAGGGTGTACTATAATACAACCCAAAGCTTTAAAGTAATGTTATAATATTCAATTCTAACAAAGGATACTGTGAATATTTGTTATTTATGACCACTTTAACTGTTTAACTGACAGTGGTAGTCAGTCCAAAATGAGATTGTGGGTTAAGGGTGAACTAACGGTTAACATTTCTAGTTGTATCACCAGGTAAATCGTCCCAGTGGAAGGGGACGGTGTTGGACCAGGTTCCTGTCAACCCCTCTCTGTACCTGATCAAATATGACGGCTTCGACTGCATATACGGCCTGGAGCTGTACAGCGACGAGAGGGTGATCGGCCTGGAGGTACTGCCTGACCGAATCGGTAAGTGTGTGCCTGCGTGCGCTTGTAATTAATGGCTGACTTTGCTATGCTTTTGTATGGCATCGTTTGCTTTTGCACATGCAATGCAAGCTGGCCTTGGAGAGTGAAGGTTAATGACTGACTGAAACCCCATTGTTAAAAGTGGATGGAAAAAGGTGGATGGGTGCAATTTCTTGCAGCTGAGTCGAGATGAGATACCCATGATGAATAAGCTGTCCTTCTATCATCGACATCAGGAGTGCTTGGTTTTCAATTAAAAAAAACAAAAAAAACCCAAAGTTATCCATACAGCATGCAACACGACTAAGTTGACTTAATATAGTTTTCCGGCTGGCTGGATGGACGGACGGACAGTTGGGTAAAATGTGCTCTGCATCCACATCAGACTTGCAGCGGCCGGAAGGTGCCTCATTCTACGGTCCAGTTTAACTGGACATGCAGTGATCTCACCAAACTGCTATCACCCCCAGCCAGGGCACGCGTGACCGACACCATGCTGGCGGAGACGATGATCGGCAAGGCGGTGGAGCACATGTTTGAGACAGAGGAGGGCCCAAAGGAGGAGTGGCGGGGCATGGTGCTTGCCCGCGCCCCCATCATGACCACCTGGTTTTACATTACCTACGAGAAGGACCCTGTGCTCTATATGTACCAGCTCCTGGACGACTACAAGGAGGGGGACCTGAGGATCATGCCCGACTCCAGTGGGTTTCCTCCGCACACACATGCATGCGCACATGCACACGCACACGCACGCACGCAGGGGTTATGCCAACCACAAGCTAGAGGCACTGACTGAAAATGGACAGTGTGATTTGTTCTTCTTCCTTCTATTTATGTAGTTCCACATCATGATAATTATTCTTTGAATTCATGTTTCTTTCTTTTTTCTTTCTATCTTTCTTCATATTTCCTTTCCTTTCATTTATTTTGTAATCTCTTCCTTTCCATCTTTCTTTCCTCATATTTCTATATCTTTTCATTTCTTTCTTCTCTCTGTCCCAGACGACAGTGTGCCAACAGAGCGGGAGCCGGGGGAGGTGGTGGACAGCCTGGTGGGGAAGCAGGTGGAGTACGCCAAGGAGGACGGGGGCAAGCGATCGGGCATGGTCATCCACCAGGTGGAGGCCAAGCCCTCCGTCTACTTCATCAAGTTCGACGACGACTTCCACATCTACGTCTAC
>OMOU01034591.1:2695-17081 GCA_900312585.1 Malacocephalus occidentalis
CCCCCCCCCCACACACACACACACACACACACACACACACACACACACACCATCGCACACCACCCCACGCATTGAGTCTGTTGTGCTGGCATCCTTGGCAAGGATTAAATTGCGCCAGAATCTTCCCTCTCTCTCGCTCTCTTCTGCCCCCCTATACTCTGTGCCCCCCTCTCCTCTTTCCCACTGTCTCTCAAGGAAGAAAAAAACGTTACAATGGAGAGTGGGCCGTCCACTCTTCCTTTCACTGGGAGAGCTAGAACGAAACGTATATACGGAGGAGGCGTCTTGCATATTTTACATTTCTCAATGGATGCCTTGGTTTATCTGACTTGAATACCCCGGCCGTTCGGTATGAACCCATTCAGAAACGCGCCGTAGTCTATATTGACGTCAGTTCAGTCAGTCAGTCAGTAACTCAGTCAGTCAGTCAATCGGGTGGGGCTGGCATATATCTCCATCGTGTTGCTCCCGAGTCGCACTCCCATTGAAGAGACGGGCTCCCGTGGGCTGGACCACTAGCGAGGGCTGGCCGCAGGAAAGCGTCACCATCTGTCAAACAGACGCAGCGGCGGGTCCACCACACGGTCTGGTCCTGCCCTCCGTACCGCGGAAGAAGCGTTGGACACTTGGATGCTGCAGTCACCGCGGAGTTTGACCTGGAGAAGTGCGGTTTTCCCCCACGTTTCGGTGGACACCACGTGTATCCCCGCTGCACGAAGTCTGCGCGTTATTTGGCGGTTACGCACGCTGACGAGTGACCGTAGAAGTGCCACCGCGTCGGTTTGATTTTCTTTGGCTTTTCATGGAATACTTTCGCTCCTTTTAGCGAACCAATGGCGAACGTACGCGCACACGTTTTGCATCTCTTCTTGGTGGTCATTCTGGAGGCTGCGGTCGCGTCGGAAGAGCGACCGCGCGAAGAGGACGCCCGAGAGCCGCAGCATCAGCAGCCGCAGCATCATCTCAGCCGCCCCGCATCCCCGCCGCACCTCGACGCGCAGCAGGTCGCTGTCCACATGTTCAAGCTGTACGACCAGTACAGCAAAGCACCCCAGAGGGAGAGCGACGGGAATACCGTCAGGAGCTTTAAGGCCGTCACAGGTGACCATTTACGCAACTTTGGTGATGTGATGAAGCGCGTCAATGTTCGAGAGCCACACGAAACGAGTATGCGCCATTCAAAATGCAAATGCAAACTAATCAAGACAGAATGCAGAAAAGAAACACAACACTCATTTTCTCTACAATTTGTCCAAGGCTACTAATGATACAGATGCATGCTCTCGGTTGGTCTTTCGCTTTTATATGTGGCGCATCTGCACCCATGCGCCGTCAGCGATCCCGTTGAGTGGAGGGGAAGTGAAGTAAAGTGCTGGGTCGCCAGTAGCGGAGGTGGAGGTGTGAGACGAGGGGCTGTAATCACACCCAGAGAGAGACTACTTACCGCCCGCCGGCTGGGGGGCTCCGCGGCCCACTGCTCCGTGAAGGGTTTCCATACAACGCCATGGCCCCCCCTCCCAGGGCGAGCTCTGTCAGTGGGGGGGATGTGGAAACCGCACCGCTTATTTGTGTGTGTGGGGCTGTAGGATTTTTCATATATTGACAGTTATATTGTATATATAGACGATTTGGCAATTGAATAATATACAAAAAAAGCTATATATTCTAAACTTCTGCAAACTTCATGTGCTTCATCGTTCTTCATTTCGGGATCATGTTCTGTTGCTGTGTGTCTTCTAAATGCTTTTAGCAGATCTTAGTAGACGAACAATTTTGAACAAAGTAGGCAATAAATGGCATCCACATAAACACATTAAATATAAGTTGTATTTGTTATCTTTTGTAATTCTCCTCACAACAAGTAAAACAAATCGTTTTTTTCCTCTAATAAGGAAACTATTAATCAGGTTTCCTTCCTCTGACTCTGCAGGGGTCTCCAAGAGCAAAGAGTGGTTCCAGTTCAACATGTCCTCCATCGCAGAGTCCGAGCACATCCTGTCCGCGTCGCTACACTTCCTGCATAAACGGCCCCGCCACCCACGACCTCCAACTTGCCGGCGTTCCCGCAGCCCCTCCTGCGCCAACCCTCACCATCACCACCCGCACCTCCTGCTCCACGGCACAGCCCGGAACGCTGCCTCGGCCACGCCGCTGGCGAACATCCCTCTCTTCCTGCAGTCGCCCTGGAAGAGAGGGGTGTGGCAGGCCCGGGACATCACCACCGTCCTGAAGCAGGCCAGGGCGGCCAACCAGCTTCTGATTACCGCCGAGTTCGGGGACCCGCAGAGGAGCAGTGGGGGGAGCGACCGGGAACAGCTCTCACCGGCCAGCGTGCCCTACATCCTGGTGTACGCAGATGACGGCGCCATCGACGAGCCCAACAGCGTGGCCGTGTCGCTGCAGCGCTACGGCACATTCCCCGTTGGGGAGGAGGTAGCCCGCTCCGTGCCGGACGCCGCCTCAACCTCCTCCTCTGCCTCAGCCTCATACTCTTCGACGACCTCACGGATCCGAAGGGAGATCCCGCCTCCCTTGTCACTCCTGGAGCAGATCCAGACCAACGACCTGCCGGAGGTCCGCTTCAACACCCTGAAGAACCACGAGCTGTGGCAGAGCACCTACTTTGCGCCCAAGGCCAAGGCGGTGGGGGTGAAGCCTGGGCGGAAGCACGGCCACCAGGAGAGCAGCAGCAGGGGAGCAGGAGGCAGTGCGGGCCTGGGCAAGGTTCCCGAGGTGCTGAGCTTCGACGAGAGGACCATGAAAAAGGCCCGCAGGAAGCAGTGGAGCGAGCCCAGGGTCTGCGCACGCAGGTACCTCAGGGTGGACTTTGCGGACATCGGCTGGAGCGAATGGGTTGTGGCGCCAAAGGCCTTTGACGCCTACTACTGCTCAGGGACCTGTGGTTTCCCCATCCCTAAAGTAAGTCACATGGGACTTTTCTTTGTGACTGTTGTTTCTATTTTCTTTGTGGTTGCGGATATGGGGGCGCATCTATGAATTGACGTACATTCTCAAAAAGTACAGTCAAAAGAAGCAACAAGTGAACAGTTGTGTATCCCTCCATAGTCTTACTCTTGAAACGTCAATGCATGAACCTGCACAAAGTCATGACCTATACTCCCCCCCCTCCCCAGGTGGTACGTCCCTCAAACCACGCCACCATCCAGAGCATCGTGAGAGCTGTGGGCATCGTGCCCGGGGTCCCCGAGCCCTGCTGCATCCCCGACAACATGAGCCCCCTCCCTGTGCTCTTCCTGGACCCCAGCCGGAACCTCGTACTCAAGGTGTACCCCGCTATGTCCGTGGACACCTGCACCTGCAGGTAGACGCGAGACCACCGTCTACCCCCCATCCACCTACCCACCCTGCCCCAACCCCATCAGGTGGGCAACCACACAGACCAGTGGGGAGAGCATTTGGGAGCCTAGGGGCCGGGTGCAACAGTTTCTAGGGCAACAGGACATTATCGCCATGTGCATCATCATGTTCGATGTCGAGAAACGGTCAAATCCTCAAACAATGGAAATAATGAACGGTGATTCATAGAGAGACTGATTTTGAGAGAGTAGTTGAGAAGATGAACAGAACACACTTCCTGAAAGCCTTCAAAGCAAAGTTTGTATTCAACTGTAAAGACTGAACAGGAGAGCAATGTTGAATCTGCATGGAAGCATATTTACTTTCTAATGAAATAATAACAATAACTTGTGACCTGTAAATAACTATGCAACTAATGCAGTAAGTAACTGGTACTTATATTTTGTAAATACAAGGTGCTGCTTTACTCAGTGTGCACTCGTGTTGTAGTCAAAAGGCCTTCTTGCATAGCTATAAATGCCTGTTCATGCATTTTACAACAGACCCGTTTATGTGTTGTATATTCTATGGTTATGATGTTTATATATTGATACCTACTGAGTTAAATAATATTTGAGCATAGTTTTGTACTGCTCTTGTTGTTACTGCCACAGTGAACAATAAAAAATAGTCGAATGCTGCCACCTGCTGTGCTCATTAAGGAAGTGCAGTTAACATACGCCGCTAATGCAGACCCTTCAGATGTCTTCTGGGAAAACATTACATTTCCAACCTAAATGTCCAGGATTTCTATTAAATGACTTGTGAAGGACAGTTTACACTTTTAATATAATTTGTTTTTCAAATAAAACAGTATGTTACTATTTTAATTGTATACACTTGTATCCCACATTTGCCCATATACATAAAACATTTTGTATTCATTCTTATGTTATGTATGGTAGTATAGATACACACACACACACATTGTCCCCCTTCCAAGCACTGATCGAATGAAACATAGTATTTGTGCGTTCATTTCACTCATGAATACATGCCAACAGATATTGTTCATAATCATCCATCACTGGTCAGCTCCATAGAGAAGAACTTAAACACTCTGAAAAGACAAGAATGAAAGCATGTTTTATAAAGCCCAGCATGGAGTCACATATTGACATTGAGTGGCTGTGTGAATTACGGAAAAAAAAAAAAAAACACATTTCAAGATAACTAGACAAGGGCTAATGTCCCCAAAAACACTGGCTTCTGGTGTGCGCTTGCACCCCCCCAAGAGTAATACCAGCTAAGTTGGACTTCTGGGGACCCGTTTGGTGAGCTATTGTGGGGGGGGGGGGCACTGTCATCCATTTTGATTTGTTCTTGCTGTGGCATAGAATGTTTTCACAGCCCGCCAGCCTTGTCTTAATGTCGTCATCAATGTTGTTTTAGCTTTTAGAATCATAATACTATACTGCTCCTACTACTACTACAACTGTTAATACTAGTACTACTAGCCGACTATTGCTACTACAATTAATGATACTGATGATGAATATCATTCAGGTTCGAAGAATTGCAGTAGAAATAGTAGTAGTAGTAGTAGTAGTAGTAGTAGTAGTAGTAGTAGTAGTAGTAGTAGCATTAGTAGTAGTCGTGTAAGTAGTAGTATTTTCTTCATCATTAAAATTAATAGAAATGATTAGGACATATTTGCAGCATTATTGGTATTAGCTAAGCTACTTTACAGGACCTCTGGATTGGATGATGATTCCTGTAACTGCTATGAGCATTAAACAAGCAAGGTAATTGTCCATTGTCTAAAATGACTCCCATTGAGATTTGATCTACTTACCATGGTCCATTCTCACATCCTGTAGCGTTCCCAGCTCTCCCATGGCTTCCCCTGGCCCCATCTGGCCATGCCATTTAGACATTTCAACTTGGAAACGATGCTAACGCTACAGCCCCATTTCCTGCCAGTGTCCCGTGCTTCAACTCCCCTCAACTCGTCACCAATGTCCAAAAAGGCAATTAGTGTGAATGCATGTCTGCAAAACTAATATTACTAATATTATGGCCATGGGAGACACTGAGACTCTGAACTCAAAAAACTCAAAGGACGCGTCCTTTGAGTTTTTCTTTGAAGGCTAATAACAATATGATATGTTTTCAATATACAACCCAGTCATATTCAGACGTTGCAACATTTTGTTGCAGGAATTTAATACAGAACTATTACACGTACCAAGAATAAACTCTTAAATCTATTAAGACGTTTATTTACCCTTACCCTCCTCATTAATAACACGATCAAGCGATAAAGAAAGTAAAAGACCGGCACATCTTACAACAACAAACAATATTGATTAAAAACAGGAAAGAAAGTTTACATTTATTGTACTCTAATAAATAAATAGTAAATAATAAAGTAATTTAGCAGACATTAATGGACCGTGGTTTCAAGATGGATCACGGAGACTAAAACATTTCAAGTCAATCCAAGATTTTGTTCCAACATAACTGCTTTATAAGCTACGGCGACAGTGGTTGGAACCACACACTTTATACAGCTATTTTAGAGACTTATATTTTCCATGTAAAATGCAGGTAGTTCTACTACAATTTGTAGTCATTTAGCAGATGCTTTTATCCATCCCCGATATATTAACATTCAACAAGTGTGACCAACAGGTAAAATACTGCTTGGAAAAAAAGATCTAACAGTGGCATCACTTTAGCCAGCAAAGGTGTACAGTGTGTGTGTGGCAGCACTGCACGAAGGAAATACATTTGAACTTTAGGTGGCAGTCAAGAAAACAATGAGCCACCAGAAATATGCCATGGTGACCGTGTCATGGAATGCGACGCATCTTCTGCATTCCTCCAAGTAGCTGTGGACACTGCCCCCGATGGCCTCAAAGTTTCACCCCTAAGCTGGGAAAGCCAATTTTATGGAAATGTCTGTCAGTCATCACACGGTTTGCAGCTCACTCCTCATTATCCATGTCAAGTGTTTACAGTGTGCTCGTTAACAGCAGGCCCTCAATTGATAAGAAGCCCGAAAAGAAGGTATCAATGAGTCCGAGATAAGGCGCGGTCGGCCTACTATTCTGGTCGACATGAGTCCCCCCCTGTTTACTCTCGGAGCATGGGAGCAGACCTCCAGGACTGTGGTCCTCGCATTGAGAATCTCCATTTCCAAACACTCGTGTTTTTAAGCCTGTAGAGTGCCCCGCTCGGAGTGCAAACACCCACGTCAGCTTGGAGACAACCCCAAATCCCAAATTCAAAATGCAGTGTTCCAGAACGTTCCTGTTCAAGGTGTGCTTCAGCCTTGTGGTTTCCATGGGCTCCTGTAGCTGTAAGCCTCTGAACAATGACGTTATGCTGGAGGACCATGAAGGATTTTACTCAGAACAGGATCTCCTCGAAGAGGAAGACACAGAGTCGAGGCTGGACAACCTCTTGGGAACCATGAAGGAGGACTTTCTGAGGAAGCTGAACATGTCTGATGTGCCTCAGGCGAGTGGCAGGATCTATCCTCCACAGTTCATGATGGAGCTCTACAACAAGTATGCCTCCAACAGCACCGCCATCCCTCAGTCTGACGTGATTCGGAGTTTCACCGTTCAAGGTTTGTCTCAAGAAGTTTATATATAAGGGTGCAGCTGATGTTATAGCCAAAAGCTATGTTACACTTAAAGCTACATATAAAGCTTAACGGTTGATCTTTACAATGGAAGGATGGGGTGGTTGCACTTTACAATGGGTAGGCCCACCACACCAAACAATTGATGACGTCTGTCTTCCTGGACAAACATGAAGCCGATGATGTTGCCTTACGAGCAGTGGAATGTTTGCCTTTGGGTTGCGTGACCTTAAGACTCACCACCATAGGTCAGAGCCTATTCTCTTCTAACCCTCTCTTCCAAACTCCCTCCAACAGATATCACCTACTGGGCAACAAACGGCACCAAGTCAGTCCGCAGGCTGCGGTTCAACGTCAGCATGCCCAACCATGAGAAGGTCACGGCCGCCGAACTCCGGCTCTTCCTTCTGCCAGATGTCAGGTCAAGGGTCAACTCTCACAGGGTGAAGGACACTGTCAAAGTTTACGAGGTGAACTACAATGATGAGGATGAACCAGCACTGTTGCTTTTGGCGGGAAAGGTCATCAGCGGGCGAGACGGGTCCTGGGAGAAGTTTGACGTGACCAGAGCCGTTCAGAGGTGGATCAAATCGGGCCATGGAGAGAGTGAGTTTGAGGTGCTGGTGGATAATAGGGACTGCTTCTCATACGAAGGGGGTTTTGGGAAAGTGTGCTGCTTGGACGTCAGCATCTCCATTGGAGATAACACCTCGGCAGCGCTGATAGTGTTCTCTGACGACCTGGAGAGCAGGAAGAGAGAGGCAAAGAAGGAGCTGAAGCAGATGATTCTACGCGAAGAGGACACCGCGTTCTACCCCGGAACAGACTGGCAACAACTCCCGAACGAGATCCCGGAATCCTCGCCATTGCAACCGCGGCGGATGAGGAGGAAAGCAGAGCGCGAGTACTGTCGAAAGACCTCGCTCAAGGTCACCTTCAAGGACATTGGCTGGGACAGCTGGATCGTGGCGCCGCCAGAATATGACGCATTTGAGTGTCGCGGCCAATGTTACTTTCCGCTAACAGACGAGATGACGCCTTCCAAACACGCTCTCATCCAGACACTCATCAACATCCGGAACCCCAAGAAGGCCAACATGGCCTGCTGCGTGCCCATCAAACTGGACCCCATCACGGTCATGTACCAGGAGAACGGACGCCTCACCATCAGACACTTGTATGAGGAGATGAAGGTGGCAGAGTGTGGCTGCAGGTAGTTGGAGGTTGTCGGTGTTGGACCGGGGAAGACACTTGTTGGGACTGAAATTGGGGCAAGAGGATAGACGACTTTCTTTCGACTCCCAGCCGAAAGACCTCTATGTCCACAGCCTACCTGTAGACATCTGAGAGCAAGATGCCCTCAGCTCTACAGGCTCCTTGGAAAAAACACATCTGCTCTCTGACTTAATAGCAGTAAATTGTATAGTAGTGAAATTGTTCCTAAACATTACAACTGTCTCGTCATTGTTCTTTGGTTTTTATCATTTTCCAACGTTACCCCAATGTCCAAAGGCATCATTGAGCAAAACACCTAACCCCTACCTGCTCATTAATGATATGAAAGATGTTGTTTTGGTTACACATCTGCTAAATTAGGAAGTAATAGCACATTATGTTACTTTATGGAAATGAATCATGTTTGGCTCTGTGACTTACAGCAGACTGTACATTCAAGCATGATGCATCTCAAAAGGGCTGTATTTTAATTGAGACCAATGCTTAAAATGCTAGATCGAAAATTTCAGCTTTACATTTAGTCCCTTATAATTCGCTCGACAATCACCAGACAGAATTCTGTTGTCAAACATAAAAAATGCACTGCTGCATTACTAATGTGTAAATAACATTTGTATACAAAACAAAGATATAGGTGTGTTATTTGTGAGTAAAGAATAAAGTTGTATAGAACATTATAGTCATATATCATGGAAGACACTTTCAATCGGTTAATCCATGATTCATTGATTCATTCAGCATGTTAATGACTGGTTTGTTTTTATTGTATTATTCATTATGAACTGTTAATACTTCATTGTGTAAATTTGTACATTCTATGATCTATTATCTATTTTCTTTATGAATGATTCATTATATGATCAACAAATAGATCATTACAATAAAAGGGTTAAGCTAGTCATTGGAAGACTGTTTAGATATCATATCAATATATCAATACTGTATAGAATAGAATATAGAATATAATGTTTGCAGTAGCAATATACTATTAAAATTGAAGTTAAATAATTTAAAGTAAAATCATAATTTCCAGTAGGATTGTGTGTGTGTGTGTGTGTGTGTGTGTGTGTGTGTGTGTGTGTGTGCGTGCATGCGTGTGCATACAGTACGTCCATACGTATGTATGTGTGCGTAGAAATTAATCACATTACAAGAAAAAATAAATGAATCACATCATTCTATTTCTGTGTTTCCATCCATCAAAGTGTCCTGCAGTAAAGCTGACAGTGATGGCTGTATCAACAGCATTGTAAACACTGGAGTCAGTGGCCTCAGCTTGTCCTTATCACCGCCAAGACCTCTGTGACAAAAACGAAAGCACTTGCACTTCCTTCTTGGAAAAACTCAATTAGCTCACAACTATATATAGCAGATGAGGTCCCTTCAGAGCTCAGTCAATACACTGATTTTTGTTGTTGTTTTGTTTTGTTTTGTTTTGACCATGAATGAGAATTAATTTAAATTCAAATTTAATGTCAAAATACTGTAAACATTTTAATTATTTCCCAAATTCATGACTGTTAATCACGACTAAAACACTGTTTACCCTGCTGACAGGTTCATGAAGCATGTCTGGTTTCCCACAGACAGGATTGTGTTATGTAATCCTCAAGGGATTAATAGAATATGAATAGAATGAATAGAATTTATGGGAAAGAGCAGCAGAACAACATTTAAAAACAAGAAAGACAGATCTAATGGCAAGGCCTTGTTCTTTTTGTACTTGGAGGGCCTGTAAGGATTCTGCAATGTGTTTAATAGCAATGTCACGTTGAAGATAAAAATCGTCCAACTTTTTTTTGGCAAAACAAAAGTTCATTTTTCAGATTGGTTCACGTCTCTTGGAATTAGCATTTGTTATATCTATAAAAATATATCAAATTGACAGATTAAGGTTATATGACTAAAAGTTTGCAAATGGTGCTTAAAATCATAATATACATTGGCTTGTATATTGTACCACAGCATATTGTTAGGGCGTTTATCTTGGCAGTTTATAGCAGCATATCATTTGAAATAAAACAGACAAATCCCTTTTCCCTTACAGATTTTTCATCATTTTGAATGTTTTATGAATTGTACATTATTTTTGATTGTTGATTTTGTTTCTATGGAGAGCATCTTGGGATATCTTAATATGAATAAATCTAGTGAAAATAATGTTTATTATTATTATTATTGAATACTCTTAGATCAACCCCACTTCTGTTAATGTTCCAAATATACTATACTATTTATTTAACAATGTTTATTCATGCTGTGGAGTGATCCAGACTTGACCCAGTAAAACTCTCTACCTGCTCCACAATCTGCTCAGGTCAACACATAGAGAGCCCACCGGTATTGGGACCACCACAATCATTTATTGTTCTGAGACCAAAAATGTTGCCCCCCCCACGTATGACCTATATAGAAATTATACAAGGCAAAAGCAATCAGACCACTGCGTATGATTATATGCAGGCAACAGTTAAAAAAAGCTTTCGTATATTTTTTTTTGGTTGCTATTGTCTACCACAAGACCGATGCACCGTATATAATGTGATTAAGGGTTTATTGACTGGAGACAAAAGCCGCTTATCTTGATGATGTTGTCCAAAAAAAACTGGTGCTGGCAAAAATTCCTCCACAACAAAAAAGCTGCCGCCCCCATTTTCCCCAGATAGATAAACCAAACGGACTGCATGGAACGAAAGACATAACCCGGGGGGAAAAAGCACTTTGTCTATCAATGACGGTGAAGGTAATGGCAGGCCTCCAACTCACAAAGCTTCCTCTCGCAATGATTATCTGTTTTACTCTCTCTCTCTCAAGTGCAGCACCATTCCAGACCGCCTTGGTCCTGGACATGGCAGAGATCCTGCTGGAGAACTACTGCTTCCCAGAAAACTTGGTTGGGATGCAGGAGGCTATCCAACAGGCCATCCACAGTGGAGAGATCCTCCAGGTCCAAGACAGGAAGACCCTGGCGGCGGTCCTGACTGTGGGGGTGCAGGGTGCCCTGAACGACCCCAGGTTGGCCGTGACCTATGAGCCCAACTACGTCCCGGTTTTGCCACCCCTACTGCCTTCCCTTCCCGCTGAGCAACTTGTGCGGCTGGTGAGGAACTCGGTGAAGCTGGACTTCCTGGAGAACAATGTTGCCTACCTGAGGATGGACCGGATTATCGGGGCAGGGACGGCGGCGAAGCTCGGCCCCCTGCTGAGAGACAACATCTGGAACAAGGTGGCCCACACGTCCTCCATGATCTTTGACCTCCGCTACAGCACCGCCGGGGAACTCTCCGGCGTTCCGTTCATCGTGTCCTACTTCTCGGATCCGGGGCCACTGATTCACATCGATACCGTGTATGACCGGCCCTCAAACAGCACGGAGGAGCTGTGGACCACGTCTTCCATCATGGCGGAGAGGTACGGTAAGAAGAAGGACTTGATTATTTTGACGAGCAAGCGTACGATGGGGGCTGCAGAGGCAGTCGCCTACACACTCAAGCATCTGAAGAGGGCTATTGTAATGGGAGAAAGGTCTGCTGGTGGCTCGGTGAAGGTTCAAAAGATCAAAATTGGAGACTCTGGATTTTACATAACGGTACCTGTGGCCAGATCTGTCAGCCCAATCACAGGCCAGAGCTGGGAGGTGAGTGGCGTTGCGCCCTCCGTCAACATCATCGCAAAGGAAGCGGTTGTAAACGCCAAGTCACTCTTGGCGGTGAGGAGTGCCATTCCCCGGGCTGTTCAGAGCATCTCCAATTTAATTGAGAGGTACTATGCGTTTACGGATCGTGTCCCAGCTCTCCTTTACCATCTGCAGGCAGCAGACTTCTTCTCCGTCGTATCTGAGGAGGATCTCGCCACCAAACTCAACCAAGAGAGCCAGGCCATTTCCGAAGACCCTCGGCTGATTATCAGACTCGAAGAGGACCAATTTTCTTTTGCAGACAACAAATATACTGAAGGCGAAAAGGTTCCAGATGATTCAGTGTTCCTGGAGACAATGGCTGATGCATTATTCAAAGTAGAAATCCTCGCGGATAACACTGGTTATCTCCGCTTTGATGCATTTTTTGACTCCTCCCTGGTGCTCGAATTAATGGAACATATGGAGAAAACAGTGTGGGAGCCTCTAAAAGACACTGTCAATCTGATCATTGATTTGCGCTACAACACGGGTGGTTCCTCTGCCTCATTGTCCTACATACTGTCCTACCTCTACGATGGGATACAGAAACACCACTTTTTCACAATATTCGACCGGATTCAGAACACAACGATCGAATATGACACTCTGCCAGGAATTACAGGGCCATGCTATGGTTCCAAGCGAGGGGTTTACGTGTTGACCAGCTACTACACAGCAAGTGTCGGAGAAGAGTTTGCTTACCTCATGCAGTCTTTACATCGTGGCACAGTCATTGGAGAAATCACATCAGGGACCCTCATGCACTCCAAAACATTCCAAGTAGAAGACACCGGAATAGCAATCACCGTTCCCTTCATTAACTTCATTGACAACAACGGGGAGTTCTGGTTGGGAGGGGGCGTGGTCCCGGATGCAATTGTGCTGGCCGAAGACGCGGTGGACCACGCCCACGAGATCATCGAATTCCATAGTGGACTAGAGCCGCTCATCCAAGAGATGGGAAAACTGTTAGAAATGCACTACGGCATCCACAAGGTCGCTGTAAAGGTCAGTGAGGTGCTTCTTGCCAAATGGGCTGAAGGACTGTATCGTTCCGTGGTCGATTTAGAATCCCTGGCGTCGCAGCTGACCATAGACCTCCAGGAGACCTCGGGCGACCACCGCATCCACATCCTCTACTGCGATGTGGAGCCAGAGTCCATGCGTGAGGTACCCAAGATCCCCACGGCAGAAGAGGTGGGCTACATCATTGACGCTCTCTTTAAGATAGAAGTCATGCCAGGCAACGTCGGCTACCTGCGCTTCGACATGATGATTGACATGGAGGTTGTGAAGGCCATCGGGCCACAGCTGATCAAATCAGTGTGGAACAAGATCGTCAACACGGACGCGCTGATCATGGACATGAGGTATAACACAGGCGGGTACTCAACAGCCATACCCCTCCTCTGCACCTACTTCTTCGATGCCGAACCCCTGCGGCACCTGTACACCGTCTTCGACCGATCCACAAACACCGTGACGGAGGTCACCACCTTGCCCCGTGTCCTCGGTCAAAGGTACGGCTCGCACAACGACATTTACATCCTCACGAGTCACGTGACGGGGTCAGCGGCCGAGACCTTCACACGCACCATGAAGGACCTGAAGCGGGCCACTGTGATCGGGGAGCCAACAGTGGGCGGGTCTCTGTCCAGCGGAACCTATCAGATCACAGGCAGTGTGCTGTACGCTTCCATTCCGAACCAGGTGGTGTTGAGCGCGGTGACCGGTAAGGGGTGGTCCCTGTCAGGGGTGGAGCCTAATGTGGTCGCCCAGGCAGCGGATGCTCTGAACGTGGCACAGAGCATCATCGCAGCGAGACAGACGAAGAGAGAGATAGGGAAATAGTTTCTGGCATAGCCCGTGTTCATTTGAGTCAAGAAGATGACTTATCTACTACTACTACTACTACCTACTCCTTTACCTGAGTATAATTGGTGGATATTTTCCCCCAAAATATTAAAAATAATGATAGCACCATGTTTAAGATTTCCAGATAAAGCCATGATAAAGTAATAGACAGAAAAACAACTATGGCCTGATGATCCTTGGTAGTAATGACTACAAGCAGCAAATTAGTAACAAATAGTAAACGGCTCTAATAATACAATTTGTGTGGGATTATTTAGATGAATTGACGATGTTATGCAGTTACATGGCATCAATCATATTGCATGACAAAGACTGGGCAGTCATATCATGGAGTGTTGTTGTCATGCTTCTGCTTCCTCCTCTCTCGTTCCTCGTTGTTCTCTGAAGTCAAACTCATAGGGGGTTATGCTCTGTTGAGGAGAGCCAGCAGGAGGCGCCCGGAGGAGCAGGGGAATCTACTTCTCTCTCTGATCTTGCCGTCCATCGGCCTCTTTTCGTCTCCATCCCTTTCTCACCCTCCCCCTCTCCGCCAGTCTTTCTGTCTCTCTCTCTGAGGGTCTCCATCGGATCTTCTTGTATCTGCATCCCTTTCTCTCCTCCATCCTCTCGTCTTCCCTATCGGTCTCTCATCCCTTGTGTCTCTCGCA
>OMOU01035148.1:1209-11539 GCA_900312585.1 Malacocephalus occidentalis
GTCTCGTAAACAGATCTAGTCATCGTATACCTAGGTGGACATTCCCACTTGTGATGTCACTAGATGGTAGTCACGTGCCAATTGTGTGAACGCAAGTGAAACGGCTTGTGCTCATGGCTAATCACACTCACACCCGGTGGCAAAATATGTCCCCTTTAAAGAATTGAGAGGGTATAGTGCCGCCAGACTGGCCAGATCAGCCAATCACGAGTCCGGTACCTGCCATCCGGGGAAGCCAGGCGCCGGGAGGGGGGCGGCCCCCCACCCTTCCCCGTCAGCTCGTTGCCTACGGTGATCACCAGGTTGTGGTCGATGGGGTGGCGCCCTCTCGGACCTGGAGATCTCTGCAACATAAAGGTCAGAGGTGTTTACCTCTGAACTACATTGTGTGTTCAGATATACTCTGATAAGTAATATAAGGTGAATCTGACTGCCAATTTAATAGCATAAATTACATGTATTGATTTTTTGCCATTACAATTCCAGTTCCTATAGTCAGGCAAACAATTATATTATGTCATTGACATATACAACGACCTAATCGAATCCCCAGGGTCAAGTATATCCGACACCCTTTCTTCACTTGTTCGGTCATTCCGACATTATAGTTGGCTGTTTTGGTAGTCTGCCCAATGTGACACAGACGTACACGTGTTGACCGGCCGCGTCGAAAGTGTTTGATTGTCGCATGTTCATCACAACATATTCTGAACAATGAAATTCTTGTGACATGGCAAGTCAGTAAAAGAAGGCAAAACCATATAAAATAGCAGGAAGAGAAGAGGCGTCCTTTCTGCGGACGGCTTGGAGGCACTGACATCTCATTTTGCTATACATTTTTTGCTCTTTGAGGATGTAAACAACGACGGCGGCGGAAGTGACGTTTTACTGCTATCATTTATAATGTTGCTTTCCATCTCTATAGGAAACACCTGAACGATAAAGAAAACATTTAATAACAATACCCCCCCTCTCACACCTGTGTCTATGATACACGAACACAAAATGCTAGAATGTGTCCCCATCAGTCCCGCTCTGTAAATAATTCGAAACCAGCCCGAAATTAGCCCCGTGGCTAATGCTTACCATAGTGTACTAGTGATACAGGTGAGCTGTGTATTTAGACAGCGCGGCAAATCAGCATGAATTGGCCTCAGAACTAAACATATGTACGGTATATGTGGAAATATATTGCGGATAACGTAATTGTTACCTCTCTCGGGGGCGGTCCGCTGCCCCAGTACTCCCCGCCGCGGTGGCCCCCCGACCCCGGAGAGGGGTACCTCCTGCGGGGTGGCGGGGAGCTGCGCCTGTACGAGTCCGCGGGCGGCCCCCGGTGGTCGTGATAGCCGCCGCCGTGTTGGTGGTACGGGGACCGGGGTCTGCCGCGCTGCTCCTCCCGGTAGGACGGCGGGGAGTAAGCCCCCCGTCCCGACGCGTGGCCGAAGGGCGGCCCGCGGCCTTCATACGGCGGCGGGTAGCCTCCGCGGTGCGGCGGCCGACCACGGTACATCACGCCGGAACAGTGGAACCGGGACGATGCTACCTGGTACTACCTAACCCGTTAGGTTACCGTCTAATATGCGGTATCGCCCGTATGTTTGCTTTGCAGCGGTTGCGTTGCTTTCATTTAAGTTTCTGGCGAACATAGAACGCTTAGCAGTGCACGGAAGTCTTCTTCGACCGGTGCGTTAGTAACATAGGCGGGCCTGCAGCGGGCCTGCCCCCTGCTGGTGAGTAGTTGAAATGCCCGGGTTACGGTCAGCTCAGACTTAAGTCAAGAACACTCAAGAGGACAATGTGTGATGCGTCATACAGCATTTATGGGGACCCTGAAACCACGGGAAGCTAAAGTTAGTTAACTGCAGTAAGCTGGTCAATAGGACACTCTTAAAGTCTTTACGCATGAAAATAGATGTCTAGTATCAGCGGCTGGATATGGCGGCTGTCTTGGATAGGACTTTTATGGTAGGACTACAGCGTGGTTTTTTTTGGTCCAAGGAATTTAGATCCAAGCCTTACATTGTCTGATCCACACTCCGGAACAGAAGGTGGCGGCAATGCCCCAAGTTGGATAACAATTCTGCTTGCGCAGCCGTGTTATCGGTTCATTCAATTGCGTTCCAAAATTGACCCGGCTGATTTTTGATTTCTCATGTAGTCAAGCTGCTACATTCATTTAGTCCAAGTCTACACACTTTATTAAAGCCTTTCATGCCTCATTAATGTCATGTTTTGTGTCCCTACCAAGAACATCAGTGTAATTGAGTGAACTTGGTGTTCTATCCGGGCACGTTGAGAAGTTTACATTTTCTCATTATGTGGGAAATTGACAACACCGAAAAATACATTTACAACATTTATTTCAAATACAGAAAACAAGTGCAATTTTATTTTATTCAGTGTTTAGCAACTCAATTACATGAAACAAACCCCAGGCTCAAGAAATCCTCATTCTTTAATTCACAATTCCAGCTTCATGCCAAATGGCATTAATGTGGCAGCAGCAGCAGCAGCAGCAGCAGCAACCTACTTGGCAAGTCACTAGAGTTTCCACCAATGCAGCACAAGTACAGATGTCCTTCACATCTGTGCATCCATCTTCATTCTGCAGCAACCACACCTCGTCGACACGTTGGACAGATTGTTTGAAACGTAGATGAGCTCATCAAAAACACTTGGGCTCCTACAGATGTTAAAACTAGACACTCATAATCGCGTCGACAGTCAATGAATCTATAAAAGTAGTATCCAAAACAAATTCCAGTAGTCCACACTAATATTACTATTGTCAGTGGAATAGTACGGAGAGGATTCACATGATGAATACAACCTCAGCAGTGTGTATGTGGTGATAAGAAAAGTATTTACAAGGTTGATTATTGTTTCCTTCAAAACAAGGTTAGGATTTTCTTATTCCCTCTTGTACCATTTCTGATGCAAAGCCATTAAATGTCTGGCAACTTAAAACGATTTGTTTAAAAAAAAACATGAATCCATCAATTAAATCCAAGAAGGGAATTTGAACATAAAATATGACAATTCACCCCCTTTCCCCAAGGGGAACATTATTAATTCACAACATCCAAGCAGAAGCTCTTTTATAAATGTACAAACGTACATGTCATGGATTGATCACCCGTCCCTTCCCAGCACAATTACCTGCTTTGGGGTTACCTGTGGAAATAAACTCACCTTTCTGCGACCCTCGGCTCCATGTTAGACAGCAGGAGAATAGAAACATGACACACAACATGACATAACCAACAACACATCTCTATCATCCTGACGCACAACCGTGCAGATATGAAACTATGAGGGTTCTTCAACGAATGAATGATCACAAATTCTATCTTAAACAAAACAGGTCCCTACGGTTAACAGAATATGGTAAATATTTATATTCAAATTATGGTCAGTTGGTAACTTCACTGAATAGTTAATTATAGTAAAAAAAAAGTTTTTTACCCAATTGGCATCTTCTTCGGCAAAGTTCTCATTAAAATCAAGTTCTTCCACTAGTTCCGGTAAACACAGTAAATGGACGACATTCAAAGAAGATAAGGTATTTTTGTTTTATTTCCGTTATACACAAGTACACACTGACAATACGTGCTTGTTAAACCCCAAGAACAAAAAATGAATTCATGATCTGTGAATTGCACTCATTCACCAGTCGCTCATAAAAAAGTCTGCAGTCATGACAGAATAAGATCAGAGTTTCTCAGCCTCTTTCCCGCCCTCCATCTCCCACTTCTCCAGGAAGTCCTGCAGGTTGAGGTTGAAGGTGTCTATGCCCTTGGAGGACAGGTGCACACCGTCCGCCCGGTACTGCCCCGCATTGGAGCCACAGCGGATGTTGTCGTGGGTCAGGCTGGCGCCGCCCAGGTCCAGGATGATGTTGTGGATGCGGCGGTTGACCGTGGACCTCACCAGGTCCACCTCGTGGTTGTCCACAGAGTGCCGCCACACACGGCGAGGGAGAATGTTGGACCAGACCAGCAGGCACTCGGGGAAGATGCTGCGCATGGAGCTCAGGTCCTTCTTGACCGACGCCAGCAGGTCCGTCGGGCTCTCTGTGCTCAGGTCGTTGCCGCCCAAGTGCATGATGAGCACATCGGGGTTGGGCCACTTCACCTTGAGCTGGTGGAGCAGGGGCAGCAGCTGAGGCCAGGTCATGCCCTGGGTGCCCTTCCAATGGATTACCACGTTGCTGGGGTCCATGCCCAGCTGCATACCCACCTCTGGGGACTTGGCCCGCGACTCGGCCCAGTACACCAGGGAGTGGCCACAGATCCACACGCACTTGGGCTCGCTGATAGGCTTACCTGGAGAAGCAATGGAAGACATTAGTGACACTAAGAGAAGCATCATTGGCAGCTTGTAGAAGTTTTCCGTAAGCCTCAGTGCTATTCCTGAACAGTGTCCAGGGACACGTTCAAATGGCTGAAGCAGTATTGGTTCCCTGAAGCCTACACTGATATCCTTTACTTTAACCCTCTTGGTCCTTTTAAATAGTCATTTCCCTTTCCTAAAGACGGCTTGAATGATTCAGATCTTTCAATGCCTTTGATACAAGTACAATTTTGTAGTTGGATTAACTTGTAAATGTCTTGTTTAATTAGCATGTTTTGTTGTGTGGAGTCTTATTTTTTTCCAAAAAGCCAGTACAAGAGTAAAGTACTCACCTACCTTGCTCTTCTAGACAACAATCAGCACATGAACATCACAAACCAAACAGCCAGAAAGACCAGGTCAGGTGGAAGATTCTCAATAAGAACCAGACTACATGGATGTAGCTAGATAAACATTTCTCAAGCTAGAATTACATCCGTTCTGATCTAATCTATGCCGAACATCAGAAGTTATTGCTGGCTGAATTATAGTTCAAAATGTCACCAATCTATATTAAACAGTTTCAATTCAGTTATGATCTCTGCACCAGTGCCCCTGTAAGTGGGGAACATAAAAGGGGAAAGTAATTTCCTTCTACCTTTACTAAACGCTAGAATAGCCGTAGCAAAAACAACTAATTGTGTGACAGACATCTTATATCAATGAACCAGACATCTTACTCGTAGCTGAATGATGTAGGACATCCACTAGAAAGTAACAATGCATTTTAATGCATTCTAAATACAGCAGGAACTTCTGCGATTGTGTTCTCTGGCTATGTACTGGAACTCCTGGTTTTGAATGTCTAAAAAGTGACTTTCCAGCGATTACCTGCACCCGCTCTGTGCTGTGTGTGCCGAGGAGCTGAATGAAAAACTTTAAAAAAAATAACTTTCAGGTTCACTGCCGAACGGACGTGGAGGCAACATGTGCACTCATGCCGACGTTGAGCCTAAATTATGATTCTGCAGACAACCACAAGCTTGGAACGATAAAAGCACAGACTACAAAACAGATAGCATACAAGCTAACAAATACAACCTCACTAAATACTATCCATTTAAGAAATACAACATACGCCAATTTAGCCATTTTCTGCGGGTAAATAGTGTCAAATGACAGTTAGCTTGGAGTTATTATTCGTAGAACAGACTCGTGTTAACATTGGTAACGTTACAACATTTTCGGAACAGTAGGCTACTTGTCAACATTTGACCCCAGTGTAACTGAGGAAGTCGGCTGAGGGCATGGGTTCTCTTCCTGTCTAGGACTGAAGAAGAACCATCACCACATGCATTTCTTCAATATGGGTAGATGAGTATGGGGGTATAGATATATTGTAGCTTATTATAAATATATATTAGATGAGATATTTCTGAAATGCGACACTGGATTTTAAAACCGTACATTTTACATACACATGCATGTAGGCATTATTTTACTAAACCTCCCGCGGTGCTGATGGTAAATTCTACAGGGATGGAGTAAACGTGCTAGACTGATTTAAAAACCCAAACAAGAAAATAAAATGACTTACATTCACGAACACTGTGCTAAATCTTAGCCGACGATGATCGAGCAGATTCCTCTCAGGTCAACAAAGACGCTAACTTACAGCTTTGACTGAAACACGGCCTCTAGTGGACAGAACTTCCATACAAGACTATCATAGTGCTAGCTAATGCATAGCAGTAGAGCCAGGTGAACCTAAAGACCGCCAATCAAAGCAGTTTACAAACCATGAATATATGTAAGCTAGGGCAGAAAATGTATACATATACATACACACACACACAATCTTTTTCATTATCTTTGTACTCTGTACAACATACGTCTCTCCAATGGCATCTACACCATGGAAAACCAGGAACAACTCATGTTAGTGTTAGCCCTAACCGTATGGTTTTAATGCTTAGCTTGGTACCAGTTCCTAGTTATTCTGGAAAAATACCAAATTCAAACCGAAGTATGGCATCAGGTAAAATGACCAGTAGCACTACGGCTAGCTAAATAAATCATATTTCTAACCAAAATTGACATGCAAAAAAGGTGTAAACGAGTAAGTCTCTAAATAAGTTAATACATGACTATATTCCCGCCAAAAACCAATAACATTTGCCTGGCTCTACCTCGGGCCTGACGGATCGCTGCCTGGACGTAAGAAAATAAGTAAACCGTACTTCGTGGAATGGGAAGCCTTCTTCGTTCTTCTTCTGTGCTGGACCACTACACGCGACTAAGGACACGCGTTGCGTCGATCACACTTGGCAGAGCGCCCAAAATCCCAAATGTGGTGCCTGAGATTGTGCTATAGGAGCTAATATGGCAATGTATCAAACTTTACAATAATGTCCATCGTTTCATCAGACCTACCGAAAAACAAACTTCCGGAAAGAACATCCAGTTACTGTGAAAACAATGTCTAGCTGCACAGTACGGCAATTAATCAACATATTATCGCAGTGCAAGTGCAATATACAAATCGCGGGAGATGCAATTTTTCGTTAGCAAAAATGAAAACGGATGCAAGCTTCATAGCAATGCTAGTGGACACCATCATCCCCACAGTTAAAGTGAGATCAATATATTTGTTACATTTTTTATACTGCCATCTATATATTCTGTATATTTCTAATTCCTGCCGGTTTTTTTTGGTTGGTTTTTTTACTGTACATATTGTAAATATTCTGATTCTGATGAAAGTTATCTTTAGTATTCTTTTGCGCCCCACTGAGCATCAACACTTTTCATTTCACTGCTTATCCTGTATGTGTATGCGATATAAAAGTGGTTAAATCTTGCATCTTCAATCTTGAAAGCGATCATTCCCATTAATACTGAATCATATCACTTACTTACTTGGGCCCCTGGCCCTCTGCCGATGATCCCATATGTGTCCAGCTCAAACCCTGTTCCTTCAACTCGCATTACGCATATCTGCTCCAGCCTCCTCTTCCCTTGGGGATTCCAGGTCAAATCCCAAACACATGATGTTGCTTGTAGGCTTGCGCATAGTATGACCTATCCATCCCCATGTCCTTCTCTTGATCTGCAGAGACTCTTCTCCTGCACGCTTCCAACGTTCCTCGTTGGACTCTTTATCTTGCCAACGTATCCGCAATTTTCGCCTAAGGCAGCTGTTGAAGAAAGTCTGGATCTTCTGGTGTGCTTAGTTGTCCTTCATGTCTCTGCCCCCGTACAACAGCACTGACTTCACATTGGAGGTGATGCCCATGTGTTCTTTAACACCCTAGTTGCCACATCACTATCAGTACCTCCGAGACATACTCCACCACCAAGTCTTTATTCTGAAGGTCCTTCAGAATATTCATGACGGTTTTACCATATCTTTACCATATCTTTATCAATCCTACAGCGCAGATGCTATCTGACAAATCTAGCTACTTAAGTTAACCTACCTGATTTCGCCTTCCCTTTTTTAATCAGGAGACCAATGATTGACTAACTAGCTAGACCAGCATAAATGCTGCAAGTATAAAAAATAATGTGTAATGATTTAGTTTGTCTCCTTGCCCCACTTGGTGACGGTTAGCTAAAACTTGACTGGCTATGAAGCGTAGTTAAGAGTGATACCTGGTGAGATAGAGGTAGGTTTCACGCCTTGTTTCCTCAGGTTCCTCTTGTCCTGAAGCCGCTGGTTGTACTGGTCCAACTGACGGAAAAGACACACACACACACACACACACCTTTGTGAAAACATGGTTTAAATAGCATCATCCTTTTCAATGAGAATTCACTTTTAGTAACATTTAGTAACCACTGCCAAGTACTCCCATGTACGCATGTATTGCATCATTCAGGCAGCCTACCTTTTCCTTTTGTTTGGCTCTGATGTCATCTTCCGTCCCTCCGGTGATCTGAAGACTGGAACAGGGCAGCTCGGTGGGTAAACTAAACTGGACCGACTTGGCAGGTTTCAGAGACTTAACCGTCTCGATCACTTTGAGGCATCTGGCCACAGTGATGGCCGAGTATGGGGCTTCCACTTCAGCGTTGGTGGTCAGGGCAGGAGTCAGTGGACTGGCCTGGGAAGACACTGGAGTGTGAGCTTTCGTGCCGCTGGGGTGACCCTGCATATGGACGGTGGAGCTGGGGACAGGGTCTTCTTGACCCAAGAAAGGAAGGGATGAGGAAGGACCAAAAGTAGGGAATGTCTGGACATAATGTGGAGGCGATCCAGAAGGAGGTCCAGGTGAATGCCCGTATTTATGGGCTAGTGGGGCACTTGGTGGTGTAGAGGCCATGCAGGGGAAGATTGGGCCCTGGGTGGTGACAACTGGTGCCCAGCTTTGTGTAGGGGCCGAATAAGAGGAGCTAGGATGCTGAGTCTGCAACTGAGTGGAAGGAGTGTTGTGTGTGGAAGTGCTGGATGATGCATATTCATACATGCCCCCCATGGTCTTAGAAAGACTCTGCATTTCCTTGGCCCTTTTTAAAGCCTCCAGTTCCTGCTGGTCCAGAAAGCCTTCATGTTCGCACACTCTACCGCCCATCAACTCCGCACTGGGGGCCCTAGCAGGGGATGGAGAGTGGAGATCCTGCTGTTGCTCATTCCTCTTGGCTGAAGAATGGCCGGTTTCCCTCTCGGCGGACAAGAACTCCTTAGCAAAGCCACTGAACTTGGAGGCATCCCCAGTTGACAGCTTCATGCCGATGGTTCTTAGCAGGGTTTGGATCTTGTCATAGGGTCCTGCGCTGCTCTGGTCTTCTACGTCGGCGCTCTCCGTGGAGGGGCTGTTGCCAAGGTGCTTGCTGGGAGCCACCTGCTCCGAGGCCAGACCTACAATCCGAGAGAAACCGCTCCCATCCTGGATGGCACGCTCATGGGGAAGCAGGCCATCGTCTGGCAGCTTGTAGCTTGTATTCGGCTCACTGGGTTTACTCGGCTGGTACTGAATACTTCTGGCAGACGGCGCTGGCGTGTTCTTGCTGGCTTCCAATCCCTTGTTGAAGATCTCCAGGAGAGGATTGTAGGACTGGGCTGGAGCGTGCCACTGGGTGGAGGGCTTGGGCGAGGGGCTCTTTGGAGGGGAATCCATGGGGGACGGAGGTCTGAACTGCGGTGGTTTGAAGGTGTGTTGGGGTTGGGTGGAGGGAGCAGCGTAGGAGCTGGAGGCGACAGAACTCTGAGGTTCAGCTAGTTGAGACGTCGGGGAGGCAGAGTGCCCCGCGTGAGGGTCTGGAGACCGGACACGCTTGGCTGGGGGAGGATCGTATAATGTATCGTGTGGACGTTCTGCACAGGGTTTGACGTCATAGAGGTCGTAGCGATCTGCATATGGAGCGTCGCTGTAAGGGCGCTCCGGATATGGTCGCTCCCCATACGGTTGATCACTACGGGGACGGTCACCATAGGAACGGTCACCATAGGGGCGGTCTGCGTAATGAGCACCCCTGTAGGGCCTGTCCCCATAGAAGTAGTCTCCATAGTGACCGTCTCTGTAGGGGTCAGCAGAGGGTGGTGGGCGGTAACCTCTCTCGTAAGGGTCGTCATAGTAACCTCTTTCAGGGTCAATTGAAGGCGAGCGATACCGGTATTCTGAGTCTTCACGATGTGGACGGACCGGGTTGTACTCCTGAACGGGCATAGCAATGCGGCCGTGGTCGTAGTCAATGCATGTCTTCTGGCCTGGGTCTCCTCCCCGTGGCTCTCCTAACCGTGGCTCTCCTAACCGTGGCTCTCCTAACCGTGGGTCTCCTCCCCGTGGGTCACCTCCCCGTGGGTCACCTCCCCGTGGGTCACCTCCCCGTGGGTCTCCTCCCCGTGGGTCTCCTCCCCATGGGTCACCTCCCCGCGCATCGCCTACATGTGGGTCCCGATCCACCAGGGACTTCCTGTAGGCAATTATCTCGTTCAGCTTCTCAAGTTCCCATTTTTTCCTGGCTAGCTCGTCATCCACTACTACCCCACCAC
>OMOU01035318.1:10389-38764 GCA_900312585.1 Malacocephalus occidentalis
GGGGCCGGGCGACTCTTGTGCTTTGTGGCAGAGCAAGTTTGACAGGGAGCGAAACGCATCGCCACACCTGTCACACTTGTAAGGCCGTTCCCCCGTGTGGAGACGGACGTGAGCCATCAGCCCGGCCTTTTGGGCGAAGGCTTTACTGCAGTAGGAGCACGTGTACGGTTTCTCGCCGGTGTGGAGCCGCTGGTGGGTCTTGAGGTGTGAGGCACGGCTAAAGCTCTTGCCACACACTGGGCATTTAAACGGCCGTTCCCCGCTATGGGTCACCTTGTGTGCCACCAGGTGGGCGGCCTGGTGAAAAGACTTGCCGCATGTCCCACACTTGAACTTCCTCTCCTTGCCGTGAGAAGCGAGGTGGACGGTCAGGTGGGTCAACGACATGAAGGTCTTGTCACAATCGGGACAACTGTGGGGGTCCGGGTGGCGGCGCCTATGGGGGCGTCGCCCGCCGTCGGAGCGAAGACAGGACGCGCATTTTAAAGCGGCGTCCGTTTTGTGCCGTCCTTTCACAGCTGTCGGTTTGGCGTTGGCCAACGGTGTCGTTGTATGCTCTTTCCGTGGCTTCAATTTGCATCCACATTTGGAACAACGTCCAGCATCTTTGACCAGCATCGTGCAATCTACAAACATAGGGAGACAGTGGCGTTAGTAGATACCTCATCGACAAATCACATTTCAATCCGCATCATCAATAAATTAATCTAAAACATATAAAACGCGTCGGGTTTGCACCACATCGTCGGAAATCGCCATTAGGTCCCAAAATGTGGCCAGAAGTATTGCAGGGCCTGCGCGTACACAAGTACATCGACAACCGTTTCCAAACGTAACGTAACGAGCAACGCGGCCTAACGACTACATACCGCATGTTATTCAGGGACGGGAAAACATCATCCCAGTGCTTATTTATGTTGTGAAGAAAAGATGGGTGAGATGGGAGGGAATGTGTAGACTATGGATGCAGACTGCTCTGTGTGTGTGTGTGCGTGTGTGTGTGCGCATCCCTATTGACGACGAGAGACGCCGAGTGGGCTTTGCGCAGCGCAGACGTGGCACCCAAAGCGCACAGCAGCATCTAGTGAAGTGGAGGAATCACGACGGTGATCCAGGTTTCTATTGATGGGGATGTGTTCTATTGTCTGTCACATAGCCTCATATAAACCCCTAGACTAGTCTATACAACAAAATAAAATTACATAAAATAAAAAAACAATGAAGATATCCATTAAGAGGGTTCGAGTCTGAGCTGGAACCAAATAGGGGAGTGGCGTTAACAGTCAAAAGTTTCGATTCCCTGGAAACCGGAGGCGCACGGTTACATATTGAGACGCGCTTCCCTCCTCTGTACAGTCCAGGCTACAACTGCGAAGGGGCAGCATTACTGCAGCTATGGTTGAGGTAGGCTCCTCTTATTATTATACCAACTCTTTTACTTTATGTCTATTATTCATCCGTTTGTTTTATTTACAATAAAATTAGACTTTGTGAAAATACAAAAATATGAAAGTTAAATTGTAATAGTTACATTTAGAGAACCATCGCGGAACAGAGATGATGATTAACACTATAGGACAATATATTAATAACAAAATGCCAAATGAAGTGAGGATTTATTTTGTTTTCGTTATTCAAATTAAAATATTCAAATGTATAACTATCCGGATGTTGGGATCTTTAGAGTTCAGCCTAAAACGAACTTCCCACTACCATGATTGAGGTAGACTACACTTAGTCTATAACCAAACTTAGTCTATAAACTTAGTCTATAATATTATTAACAACATTTCTTGCATGGCAATTATAATTTTTACTCATACTTTTATTTTATTATCCTGCTTCAGGTTAAACTTACTTTCAGATAAGATTGTTTTGATCTAATTTGACTTGGGCTCATTCGTAAACTCTCCACCGAAAAAAAACCCGACATTTTACAGACTATGATTCACGCTCGTGTGTGAGAGAAAGATGGAAAGTCAAGCGCACCCGGCTGCAGACAAGATGGCGGACCTCAGCATGTGGCACCTCTGTTGTTCATCGGTGTCAAATCACGTGACCGCCATAGTGGAGGTTCTTTTTTTTCATGACGTCAACAGCGGAAGTTGGTCTTCGTGTCGTTTTAAAATCACGTGACCTAAGCAGCGGAAGTTCGTCTTCGTGTCTTTTTTTTCTTATACTCAGCAAATTCGATCAGTAAATGGCTGCAGACAAGATGGCGGATTTTTCCAAGCAGCACCTCCGTAGTTGACAGAAGACTACATCAATCTGAAGTCTGTTTCATTGATTTCCATTATTTTAAATTATTTATTCATTTAACCTTTTAGATGTTTTATTTAAACCCATCAACGCTTTTTCTAAATCACATGACATCAACAGCAGAAAGCTAATTCCTCAAGTCTTCCCCTCAGTATTGATATGTAGATCAGATGTCTGTGGATACAAGTCTACTCCAACATGGAAATGTAACATTTCAATGTAAGATTTAACTGTGCAAACATGCTGTATCTGCCTTAACAAAACAATACAAGTTTATTTGCCATATACATTATTGAAATACTGCAAATAAAACTAAAAGCTGTGACTACCTATCACAAATTCCTAATCTCAAATGTTAGAGATAGAGGTACAATCAAGACAAAAATAGTAAACAAGAGGATCACAAAGGCCCTGTACAAGTACAACTGTAAGACCGGTTATTTCTCCCAGCAACAGCGGAGCTACTGGGCAGCTCAAGCTTCAGAACCCTGGATGGTTTCAATCTAATCCCAGGGGTACACGTTTCAAATCTGACGCCAGCCCCTAGCCTTCAGTATCCTCCTAGTATCCCTCTTCCTAAAGAGAGCACTGAAGTTGCATCCCCCGAGCGCCCCTAC
This sequence comes from Malacocephalus occidentalis, assembly GCA_900312585.1. NCBI lineage: Eukaryota > Metazoa > Chordata > Actinopteri > Gadiformes > Macrouridae > Malacocephalus > Malacocephalus occidentalis. The sequence continues at coordinate 13,266 of OMOU01035318.1, forward strand.
GTGGGACCTGCCCCTGGTGTTGGGCACCCTGTGCTTGGCTCCCTTTGAGCCCTTTGGCACACAGGCAGAGCTGAGGTGGCTGTCGGAAATGACTGCTTTCCTCCTTGCCATCACTTAAGGCATAAAATTCTGCAGGCGAACGACATGTCTTGTCTGTGAACAAGTTGTGTTTGAGGTGGAACTCTGATGGCTCAGGTGTCAATCTGTGGGCGAACACAGCATTCACACGTCTTAATCGACCTATCCAGCTTGCCAGTTTGACCCCCCATTTTGAGCGGGGAACGAAGGGTCAGGACTCCTATGTCCTTTGCACGCCCTTAGACCATGTGCATACGGCCGTCTGAACAGTTCATAATAGGCTACTGTTGCTTCTGTTCTATTCAATCAAAGAGCTTTTTTCTATTATTTAGTTCTATTATTTGTTTTTTTGTTTATCCCATTAATTTAATGGTCATTTCAGGGAGATAATGCCACCTATAGTATCATCATGCCTTTGTTGTTCTATAACATAATGTAATGGTTGTACAACCATTTTGCTGTCAGTATTTCTTGCAGCATTTCTCCAATAGTAACCTGACGCACCAGATGGTTTGCTATACAGAACTATGAAAAAATCCCTGATAGGTGATTGGATGAACCATCTGTCTATCACCATGCCCATACTGTCAGTAGTTCCTCATATATTGTGGCAACCTGGCCTAGCGAGACAGTGTAGTGGGCGGACCAATTGGAATGAGCAGACAGAACAGCCATAACAAACTCAGGTATTTAATCCGACATGTGGGGCAAGGAGAGGAGAACAAAATGTAACCAAACTCTTCTTCCTTGGATCCACCAGCAATCCCATGATCAACCACTCCCTATAAAATACAAAATAAAGTCAATTTGTTCCAATGCCATGGCCAGAGGCTGCTTACCCTGAGCCTGGCCCAGTGGACCGTCCTGGACCGTCCTGGTCTCCACTGTCCTCTCCCCAAGCCAGTCTGCCTGGCCTGTGTTCTCTGTGTGAACTACAGCTTGATTGGTTCTTAATTGGCCCTTAATTGGCCACTGGGCAGAGGCCATACGAGTCCCCGGTTGGGGCGGAGTTTCTTCATACTACAGACACTGCAGTACCACACCATGCCTCTGCAGCCATGCGGAGCATGGATCAGGGATCAGGCCCTCACAATATGCCTATTATTAGTATTTTATACACCATGACAACACAGCTACGGATATTGTGGACACAAAGTAACTAACCAACCCAAAACACAGAATCTGCAACTGAGCTGTGAATAAGCAGATTAATTACAATATTACAATGTCATGATAGTGGGCAAATTTATTACAATATCTATTGGTGTTCTCCCCAAGGCCACTAATTGCAACAATGCAAAGTTATCTTACTTGTTTTATATACTTCAACCATAACCACAACTCTTCTCCTTTTTTCACAGGAATCTCCACAGAAAAGATGAGTTTTAAGACATCCATTAAAACTCGGTCAGTTGTACCTTTGTTATCTCATTTAAAAAGTTGATGCTGGTTGAAAATGCAATACAGATGCCCATTTTATTTAATTATATCAGCAGTTACAATATTGTTTTTAATATTGTTTTACAATATTGCTGTCTGTGTTTGTCATGTCATCATGGATTTCTAGCAAATAATTACATCTTTAGACAAAGTGTCAGTCGGTTTAAAATCAAACCTGTGTCATAGAATGGCACTGTAGAAATACATACTGTATGTTAAAACTGTCTTCTGAAACCTCCATCTTGCGACGTTGAGAGTCACAAGATGGAGATTATCTCTATCTTGTCAAGGTGAATAACACAATAGGAAAACCCTACATAAGTTAATAAACTATTTTCATGAGTTTTGTCTTCCTGTCACATGGAGTTTGTGATTTCTGTTGCAGAAATTCATTTGGGGCAACAGCACCCCCATTCATTGACTACTTGAAAGATATTCTCAGAAGATATCCAGATGGTGGACAAATTTTGAAGGTAGTTGCAAATGAATGCATTGTAGTGTTTCATTGTATCCTCACAAGATCCTGCGAAGCCAGTGTGAATTGAGACGTTAACTATCGTGACAATGGATATGAAGCGTGCAGTGCAATGCTTAAGCAATGCTCTTGGTGTGAATAAGGAGTGAGTCACCTAGCCCACCAACTAGCAAGTCTTTCTTATAATAACCAACGCGCATTCCTGACCAATCAGTGGTAAGATGACACCGAATCAGAGGGTTCTGACGTGGCTGAAGTGTCTGGCTTGACGATCTAAGGCAGTGTCAGTGACATCTTTTAAACCCACTTTTGTAGACTGGCTTTCTTGTGCATATCAACAAAATGGAACAAGAAAACGAGGGAAGCATATGGCTGCCGGTTGAAATTGAACTCAGCTTGCTCCAAGGCTTATTGACTTATTACATATTACACACAATATACACCTTATACATTTGCATATTCACATATTTACATACTATTTTCATAACATTATGTAAAAGGTATCAGATCTTACCTTGATTTAAATCATATTATTGTTATATTAATGTCACATTGGCGATTTATTAGAGTAATACCCAGAGAGCTCTTAGACCAGCATAATAGCAAATAACTGAACAACGCAGCAATAGCTAAATGTGTACAATGTATACACAGGAGTTGATCCAGAATGCAGATGATGCCGGAGCCACAAAAGTCGTTTTCATCCATGATGAGAAGAACTATGGTCATGGGAGTATTTTGTCTGAGGAATTTGGAAAATATCAGGGTAAATCATTTTCTTCTTTGCCTTTTTTCTTCTTACCACAGCTATATAATACAACGTCGCCTCATTATCCACGTAACATTTGATTATGTGGTTTAGGTCCTGCTCTCTATGCCTACAACAATGCAAGGTTCACTCCAGATGACTGGAAAGGAATCCAAGCGACAGGAAGGAGTGTAAAGCGTAAGGACCCAAGCAAAGTGGGCCGGTTTGGGATCGGCTTCAACTCTGTCTATCACATCACAGGTACAACTATGAAAATACATTCACTTCTGAAGGCTCAGCAGTGTTTCCCATGTATTCTACACTGTATTCTACGTCTATGGATAATATGTATTGTCATTTTATTCTCAGACGTGCCATGGATCTTAAGCTCAGACCATCTTGCTGTGCTAGACCCCCATGAGCATCTTTTTGGAGAAGGACGTGGGGGTTTTCAGTGGACTTTGGCCGATAATAAAGACCAGGAAACGTTAAAGACTTTGAAAGATCAATTCCAGCCATTTGAAGACATTTTCCAACATGTCAGCCAAAAGCAGTGGCTAGAGGTTGTCCTTGAAGATCAGCTATTTGATGGGACACTTTTCAGATTTCCTTTGCGTAATGAGATATCTGAAATCTCAGATAATTTGTACAACTCCGACAGAGTTTCTGAGCTTTTTGACAGCTTCATTGCAGATGCAGAGTTATGTCCATTGTTTCTGAAAAGTGTGGAATCAGTTTCTTTAATACACGTCAAGGCAGACAACTCTGTCAATGTCGTGCTTGAGGTGACTTGCTCGTGTTCTGAAAGAGCAGTTCTGGAGTCAAGTGATGACTCAATCATCAAGAGCTCAACATGCTTCAAAGACATAACTGTCACATCAGAAGGCCAAGAAAAAACTAACAATTGGCTCTTGACTACTTGTTACATGAAAGAGGGCAATGTGGCAGAAGTGGATTCACTCGCAGAGAAGCTATGTTTTCTACCACAAGTTGACTTGGCGTTTCCATGTGGTCAGAATGGAGACAGTGATGACACTAGATTGAGTTGCTTTCTCCCACTTCCTAACAATGAATCCAACAAGACTGGACTTCCACTTTATGTAAACGCATGCTTTGGCCTCACGGACAACCGGAGACAAATTAAGTGGCGAGAAGAAGATCAAAAACATGATGAGAGTGCTGTGTGGAATGAATTGCTGGTCAAAGAGGTGCTTCCTCACGCGTATCTCAGGATCCTTAAAGATGCCATTGAACTATGCAAAGACTCTGCCCTCCCTCTCTCCTCTGTGTATGGTCTTTGGCCAGACCTTACACACATTGAGAAGAAAGGAAAGTGGCTTGTTGTTGCCCAGGATGTTTTACAATGCTTATTTAGAGATGATATTGGTGTACTCTCTCTTGCTGCCAATGAAACAACATTTGTCCGTCCTTCAGAAGCTGTGTTGCCCTGCACTTCAACAAGCCCTGAAGTATCAGCTGTCATTCAAAGAACGTTGCTCTCCTGTGGAATTAACCTTGTCAAAATCCCAGAATGGGTGGAAAGAGCCATTGAGAAGGCACACCCGCACCCTGAAACCCTAGAACGAGTTTCTCCAACGTTTCTCAGGAAAATCCTCCACAAAACAAATTTGCAGAATGTCACAAAAGAGGACAAGGTTTTGCTTTTGGAATATGTTTTGAGTGATGGAAAATACAAAGAACTCCTGGGCCTTCCACTGCTTCCTCTAAGTGATGGCACGTTCCGGTCCTTTACAAAGAAAAAGGAAGACATCGCTTTGATCGACAGTGATGCATTTCCAAGGTAAAATACCCACTTTCCTCCCCTGTGTCCATATATGGTTCGATTATTTCTACAAATAGCACCAAATAGCTCATTTTTACCAGCTTTCTTCCATCATTTTCATTTAGAACATTCATTACTTCAATAATGATTCGCCCCTTTCACACATACAGCCTGGCGCAGCAATTTAACAGCGTGAAGATAGTGTGTGAATAGGTATTGAAATGCTGGCAAATCCCTTTCGCCAATTTCCCTGCATAAGATGTAACATTTCAGGTACAGCCAGTTCTGGCACAGGCGTATGACACATGTATGCACAACATAGCATGCGCTGATGTGTGATGCACTGCTGTGTGAGCTAGTCACAAGGTCCTCAACCAGTGGACACGTTTATTCCATGGCAGCTTACAGTGTAAATAGCGTTCTTATACATTTACCTTTACATTTAGGGCATTTGGCAGACGCTTACTGACAATTAGTACATTTGTTGAAAGACACTGCAATAGATCGCTGTGGTACATAAAGTTATGAAGAGCAGGTTTCTAACATTCATAAGTGCAAGTTTAATAATTGCTTAGGTTGCCTGTTTAATTGCTGGGATAAGAGTGCCATTCTGAGTGCATTACCAACATCTAAGAACATTGATGTTGGTAATGCAGTGTGTTAGGAGAGGGAAGGCGGAGGTTATGCAGAGTCCAGGTGAACTCTGAACAGGTGGGTCTTGAGTCTCCTGCGGAAGCTGGTGAGCGCTGGTGTGCTCATTCCACCGCTGTGGTGCCAGAACAGAGAAGAGTTTGAACTATGAATCCCAATCTCAATGCTATAGTAAAAGAGAGTAAAAGATGGAGTAGCATCTAGCAGCAAGTAGGCAGGTTGCTTACTGATCAAGAAGAAATAATGGCAACTGAACATCTCTCCATCGAGTGAATGAGGTTCACTCTTGTCTTCTCTCACTCTCCCTCTTTTCCTCTTCTGGTGCCACTTCTGTCACATGGGTTCTTTGTCTTTTAATAGAGATGACAGAGGACTAAAACAGCATTGCCAGTGCTGTGTGAATGGTACCATTTCTCTAACAATACAGAAATGAATGTCTAAAACTGCTACCTTTACCAGAAATGTAATGGCATTTGTACGTGAGTGTTGTGGTTAGTTGTCATAACTACATTTACATAATTAACATGAAAGCAACTCATTCCTTGGACAGGTCCCTCCTGCCTGGTTGCAAGACCCTCTTCATCCCAGAGGACCTGAGCGACACCTGCCAAACACACCTGAAAACGATTGCCACAAGAGGTAGGCATGTTGTTTTGTGTTAGGCCTGTCACAATAAATACATTTGTTGGACGATATATTGTCCCAGAAATAATTTCCATAAACTATAATATCATTTTACAGAATGTCACCAGAGGAGACATTCAGAGGAGAACGTTTAGCTTTTAGAATATGTTTTGAATGATGGAAAATACAAAGAACTGCACCCACTGCTTCCTCTGATGGCACGTTCAGGCCCTTTACAAAGAAAGAGGTAGATGTCGCTTTGTATGCCGCTGAAATAATTGTAATATGATCGCATAGTAGTGGCAAGTATGCCCTTTTAAAGAGCAATTAGTTCATTTTCATTCATTTTAGACGACATATCTGTTGTTATACATTGATTTATTTGTGGCGTCCCGCCACAACATCAACATTGGCCACTTTATATATTTTTTGTGGGCGTTGCACAGTCATGCATTCGTCGTCATGCATTGTTGTTGAGAGGCTGTATGAAATAGTTTGATGGCCAACATTTAATATCTGACCCAGATAGGCGGAATTCCCCATGCATGCAGTTTTACAATATGAACTGCCGCCAGGAACGACCCAACATACAAACTGAACATGTAATTTAGCAGCGTAGCTCTACTGTGGTGCTGTATTAAAAATAGCACGCATCTCAATAGAAGTGTATGCAGCTAGAATGTTAACAGATATTCACACCCTGAATGAGCGATGTGACGTGGTGAACTAAAGACTGGTGTGAGTCTAGCGGTGTAACTGATGATACATTATTGTGACAGGCCTATTTAGTGTATATTTGTTTTTAAATTAGCACCTTATTTGAATGCCTTTAATACTGTTTTCCAATGGTATATTTTCCAGGTGTATTTAATGTCATCAACATGAATGCGGCCGTGGTCGCTGAATATGCAAAGAGGTATTTACCTATGGATTGGAAAGAGGGAGCAGAGCATGTCACCTGGGACATTGGAAACTTCCTGCATCCACCCGCTGGATGGCTTCAAGAGTTCTGGACATTCCTTAACATTCATTTCAGAGAGTTAAGTGGTTTCACTGGCTTGCCTTTAATATCCATCGAGTCTCAAGTAGATATTGCACAGCCAATATTACTTGCAAGACTACAACATACAACACACACAACACTCATTTTTCAGAGAAGAAAACTTACTTGCTTGCCAGAGAAGATAGCAAACATGGTGAACAAAGTTGGAGGCACAGTTGTGAGAGGAGAACATTGGCTTAAACATGAAGACATAGACTCTTACGTACTGCCCCCTTCTCCCCGGAGTGTCATGCAGGTCTTCGTGAACACAGACTCTCATCATCTCATCAAAGTGATTCAGGCAGTTTCTCATGATGACAGAGAGGAACTTAAGAATTATCTATGTCACCTGGATTCTCTCTCAGCCAAAGAGCAAACTGTTCTCTCAAAGTTACCCCTGTTCCAGACCATGAAGGGAGCATGTGTTGATTCTCAATCAAAGCAGGCTGTGCTTTTGAGTTCTGGGTTAACGATACCGACACGACTCCCTATGCCTGATGACATAGTACAGTGTGCCACTGAGGCCGATCGCAGACTGCTACAACTGCTCAAGATTGATATCCTTGATACGTCTCAAGCTGCTAGTCTCCTGATAGACTGTCTTGACTGTAATTCTTCCAGAGAAGATGATACAGAGAAAACAATGAAATGGATTTTAGAGCATGGCGGTATCCTTTTCTCTCAAAACAAAGACTTAAAAGCAAAATGTAAGGAGTTGAACTTCATTCACTGTAATGGACTGTGGAAAAAGGCATCTCAATTTTTGGATCCTAGGATTGAAGCCTTCAAGGATCTTTTTGAATTGGACTTCTTCCCGCCAACTGTGTACACACAAACACCACAGATGCTTCAGAGCTTAACAGAACTTGGATTGCTAAATAAGGAAACGGATCTCACCACTTTGCATTTGTTGCATGCTGTCAAACAGATTGAACATTTGCAACTAGACTCTCAAAAGATGGCCATAAAACGGGCTGAAGTCATTCTTGGTCTGCTCAATTCCACTGATATGCTGTCCCAACTCTCTGAACCACAGCTTGAAAGCCTATTAACGATGAAATGGGTGCCATGTGTTGAACCCAAAAAACAGCAAACAGCAAACAAGGAGATGGAGAGAATTTGCTTCTTCTGTCCACATGAAATACGACATTCAAAGTATGAGGACATTGTTGGGTATGTAATGCCCCTGAGAAGTGAGCTTAGTGAGAAGGTAGGCAATACACTTGGCATCACACACTTGCCCCCACCTGACAAAGTGTTGGAAAACTTGTTGGTGTTGTCTTCAATTGCGCAAACACTAATGGATCCAGATACAGATGTGGATTTCAAGAACAAACTGTATAGTACTTACAAGTACATGCAAGATCACATTCACGAGTTCACAGCCATTGGGTTTAAGGACACAAACTGGTTTTGGGCACACAACAAGTTTGTTTCTCCTGTGGATCTAGTTCTTGACTACCCTAAAGATCTAGATCTGAGTTCGTACATTGGGAAAATTCCAAAAGAATTTCTTCCTTATCAGAAGTTGCTCAAGACTTTTGGACTAAGGCAGTGCCTTTCAGATGAGGAAATCATTGGAATTCTTAACCAGATCAAAGACTCCATTGAAGAAAGGGACACTCCAGTTGGGAATCCTTGTGAGCTGAAAATGGCAATAGAAATTCTTAACTGGATGGGGAGAGAGGAGAAGATGGTTGAAGATGACATCGTCGTTCCAGTCATTGCAGATGATCAACATTTTACATTAAAGCCACTGTCAACCACGGTCTTTTGTGACATAAGCAATGCTGGTTTGGAGGCACTCAAACACGATCAGGAGGAATTCTATGTCATTCATGCAGAGTTACCAAGAGCAACTGCTGAATGGCTGAACATCCCACTGCTCAGCACACGTATACTTAGCCCTGAGATGTTAGGAATACAACAATGTGGACAGTCGGAACCAATAACAATGCGGATTAAGAACATCCTGGATGAGTATGATGATGTAAATGACATCTTTAAAGAGCTGATTCAAAATGCTGAGGATGCTACAGCAAGTTCTTGTATGTTCATGATTGATTTCAGAGTGCACAAAGACCCACCAGAAAGTCTTTTTGACCCTGGAATGGCTGCTTGTCAGGGGCCCTGTCTTTGGGCGTATAATGATGAGCAATTCACAGATGATGATTGGACAAATATTGTCAGAGTAGGATCGGCCTCAAAGGAAAACATGGTTGATAAAATTGGAAAGTTTGGCCTTGGATTCAATACTGTGTATCATGTGACAGATTGTCCTTCTATCCTTAGTGGCAATCATCTCCTCATACTGGATCCAAATGTAACACACTTGAAAAAGCACATCAAGGAAAAAACAAATCCTGGAATTAAACTGGACCTCACTCACCACAATCTCTTCAAGTGGTTTCCTGGGCAGTTCAAATCCTATGAAAACATTTTTGACTGTCATGTTAGCAAGCACAGCACTGTTCAACCATACCAAGGCACTCTAATCAAACTTCCCTTCCGAACACAAGAAGAGGCTGTCACTTCAGAAATCAGCACACAAGTATATGACGGGCTTAATATTATTGGTATTCAAAAGCCCTTTATGAGCAATTCACAAATGTACCCGCTGTTTCTAAAAAATATACATACAATTTCTCTACAAAATATCACAAACAATGCTTCAACTCCTCCCCGAGATGACCAAATCAAGACAAATTTTATAGTCTCAAAAACCATTGTGGATAGCATGGAGATACCAGAGCAAATGTTAACAGAGCAAATTGAAGTTGTTAAAAGGTTGGTCAGTGTTCATGAAAAATGCAAGGAAGTTACCAACTATCAAACAGCAAACATTGTCCAAATTAAACACAAAGGTGAATGTAAATCAGTCCAGTTCTGGCTCTTATACAATTGCTTTGGAACACAACAGTGCCTCCAAATGATTCTTGACAAAAACAAGCAAGCCAAGTTCTCTCTGCCTGTAGGTGGTATTGCTGTGCCTCTCAACAAAAACCCCAAAACAAAGAAATGGATGACGTCAAAAATGGAACTAATTGGACAAGCCTTTTGCTTCCTTCCTCTCTCCATTCAAACAGGTCTTCCAGTGAATGTAAATGGAGCATTTGCAGTGACATCGAATAGGAAGGCTTTGTGGTCAAGGGGAGTGAAAAATGACTGGAACAATGCTATCTTACAGGACCCTGCAAAATCAGCATATATCACTGTACTCTCAGTATTGAGGAACATGTCTGAAAAGAAGCACTTGGAAGACTACTGTTACTACATCTATTGGCCTGATTGGGAGGAAGTGACAGAACCATTTAAACCTTTGGTGGACGCTTTTTACTCTTCTGTTGTCAAACAAGATGCGCCAGACATTTTCAGTGATGGCAGGCACTGGTGTTGCTTCAACAAGGCCATCTTTTTACATGAAAGCATCGAAGGGGACAAGCAAATTGGTGCACTTGCAATGCAGGTTGCACAACGCCATGTAAAAGCGCCCAACCATGTGGTTCCTCTTCCATTTTGGCTGAGAAACAGCTTTAAAAAGGCTGGCTTCCAAGAAGCTGTAGAGAGCAGGACATGGAACTGGGTGGAATTCTATAGAGAAGCTGTTTTTAGGAACCTGGCTGTTATGGATGCTAAAAGTAGGAATGATCTTGTTCTGTATGCCATTGACCTCAACAAGCCTGAAATTGATGCTCTACTGAAGCACTATCCATGCATTCCCACAAAGGGTGGACAACTCCAAAGCATCAACAAAGTTGTCAATCCTAATGGAAAAGTAGCCTGTCTTTTTGGACAGGAAGGACGCTTACTTGAAGGGACCAAAAATGACTTTTGTGCCCCACAAAGGATTAAACGCTTGTGTGATCTTGGAATGTTGAATGACACTATCCCATTGGAAGAGATCGCAGAAAAAATCAGCAGAATCACTCATTTGTGGAATAAAGACAAAGGCAAAGCATGTGTGTATTTGAAATGTATTCTGGAACAGTTGAAGAGTCCTCTGCATGACGAGCATTCTCTCTACTGGGATTCAATAAGGAACACTGCCTTTCTTCCAGCCTTTTCTCCAGTGAATGACACAGAGTCGGAAAGGGTAACACTTTGGAAGCCCATTGATGTTTTTAAGGAGGAATACTGCCACCTTGTGAACATGACAGAGCCTGTGATAGATGACACAAACTTGGCAATACACAAAGCTGATCCAGTCTTAAACATTTTGAGAGTACGTCAAAGTCCACCACTTGAGACAGTGCTACAGCAGCTAAAAAGCACTAGTATAAAATCCCAGACAATCCACGAAACAGAGCTTCACAAAATAGCCTCTCAATGCTATAGATTTCTGAACCAGTGGCTCGTTGATCATGGAGGTGCCACACTCATTTCAGAAAGTGCACATTCATTTCCGTTCATTCTTGTTGGCTGCAAGTTTGTACATGCCCAATATGTAGCAGAAAATGAGGAATTTGAAGCAAAGCCATACCTTCATGTACTTCCAACTGTTTTTGCTGGTTTCAAGACCCTCTGGCAAAGTGTTGGTATTGAAAGCAAATTCACAAGGAGTCAGTATCTCACTGTACTCCAGGAAGTACATCGTTTACATGGACAGAACCCCCTTCCCAGGTCTGATCTCAATATCTGCCTCACGGTACTAATTAGGGGTTTATACGCGACTAAAGAGAAAATAGAAGACTGTCTCATCCCTAATCAACGTGGGGTTTTACAACCTGCAACAGAATTATCCTTCAATGACAGTCCCTGGATGCCACTCAATTTAGGAGTGATTTTATGCCATGAGAATTTAGCTCGAGTGATGGCATGCCATTTTGGAATCAAGACAACCAGACATCAAACTCTGCAAAATCACTTGGTTGAGAACATGTCCTCATTTGCCTTTGAGTTTGAACAGCGAGAGCAGCTGACAGTAAGACTCAAAAACATTATTACGGCCTATCCATCCATGAAGGATATCTTGAAAGAACTAATCCAAAATGCTGATGATGCAGAAGCAACAGAAATCCACATTGTCTGGGACAAAAGACAGCATGGCAGAGAGAAAACATTTGGAAAGAAGTGGAACAAACTGCAGGGCCCTGCACTGTGTGTTTACAACAACAAGGTGTTTTCTGACAGAGATCTGAATGGCATCCAGCAGCTCGGAGAAGGTAGCAAACAGAACACTCCAGGCAAAACAGGAAAATATGGAATTGGGTTCAACTCTGTGTATAATATAACTGATTGCCCTTCTATCTTAACCGGAGATAAATTACTCTGCATTTCTGATCCTAATCAAAAATACATTGAAAGCCCATCAGGGAACATTTCTGGCTGTGGGTACAAACTTGAACCAGTTTTTAAAGAGACATACCTTGATGTCTACAACTCATTTCTGCCCAAGGAATTTCCTCTTGAAGAAGGAACAATGTTCAGATTACCTCTGCGAATGGGTGAAATGGTAAACGACTCTAAAATATCAAACCAGGGTGTCACTGACCGTGACATTCATGAATTGTTCTCAGCACTTGTTGATGACCCAGAGGGGTTGATTCTCTTCTCAAAAAATATCCAGAAAATACAACTCTATGAAATTGAACTCTCTGGAAATCTAGAAAATGTCTTCAAGGTTGAAAAAATCTTACCACACCAAAGTTGCAAAGAAAAAAAAGATTTTCAAATGCATCTGCAAAATGCCTTAAAAGCTGACAGCTCAGGAACACCATACCAGGCAATTTACAAAATAGAGATTTCAACCTCCTCCACAAGACAAAGTGAATGGGTAATTGCTGATCAGTTTGGCTCATCTGAAGATGACACTGGTAGAAGATTAGACAAGCTTCCTCAAGCATCAGTTGCAGCATGTGTGGCCTGTCGGCCTTACAAAAAGGGGAAATTCAAAGGTGGAACCTTTTGTACACTTCCACTACCCATCCAAACTGGACTTCCAGTCCATGTGAATGGGAACTTTGAAGTAGACATGTCCAGGAGAGACTTATGGAAAGAGGATGGCTCAAGTTTGAAAGTTGATTGGAATGAGGCTTTGAAAATCAACATCATAGCTCCACTGTACGCGGACCTACTTCATCACATCTGCTGTAACATCGCAAAATTGAAAATCCATTCCAAGAGTGTAGGCAGTTTATCTTCATCTCTCGAGGACATGTACCTTTGTTTTTTCCCTTTTGTATCTGAAGACATTGCTCTGGACTGGCAGGACATGATCCATGAAGTGTACAGATCCATTTGTGACAGAGCCCTTGATGTCATTCCAGTATTAAAGGTCTCAGTACAAAACATCGCACATGTGTCACTTCAGGACTTCTCTTTTGAATGGTCTAATATCAAAGGGGCAGAACAAGCTGATGCGCCTCACTTGACACGCAATGACAGTCCAACATCCTTCAATGTCATTTTGGAGAGTCTTGGAATGAAATTGGTTCCTTTTTCTGTCAAAATGGCTGTCATTTGGAAAAGTTTCAAAGCTGCTGGGGTAAAAGTGAAGTCTGTCTGCCCTTCAACTGTGGCAAATTTTATTCGAGAAAAACCACTCAATGATCCTACCAAAACCGAAATGGGTTTACCATTGCCAATCAGCCAAACACTGATTAAAGATGCTGGAACATGTGACGAGCTATTGACTTTCTGCTTGAAAAAGGATGGAAAAAAGGACAAACCTTGTTCAATTAGTGGACTCCCACTGCTTCTCACAACTGACCAAATGTTGAGGGTGTTTGATTCCAAAAATCCTAAGCTGATCACCGGATATTATAGTCTGTTTTGTGGATATGAGATGGATTTTGTTGACTATCATACCAATGCAAAGCACATTGAAGTTCTACAACCCAACTTTGTTCAAACGTTAACAATTCCTAATGCAGAGAAGTATCTGAAACCTATACTTCTCAGTCTCCTCAAAGACTGTGAGTTTGATCAGCTCTTTCATCTCCATGTACCAAATGAAAAAACAAAGAAATGGTTGATAAGTACTTGGACATTTTTGAGGAGTCAGATATCCACATTTGAAGGTGACAAGCAAGGTATTACATTAAGTGCAGTTAGGGAGCTTTTCAATGACTGTCAAATGCTACCAGTCGTGTGCCCAAGGTTTGAGAACAAATCTTTCCTGCAAAAAATGATGAGCATACCAAGTGTTATTGGATATGGCTCATTTGAATCCATAGCAACCATTCTGTTTAAACTCGGATGCATGAAGCTTGACACTTCATTCTTCTATGAGAATACAGAGGTACGCCAACTGCTACAGACTCACCTTTTGGATACACGTAATGAAAGTGCTGTGTTGGACTTTGTTTTCAAACAAAATCACTCTGAGTTTTGCCACCTATCTAATGGCGAGCTCAATGAGCTACAGGTGTATCTACAGATGGGAGTATCCAAATCACAAGACACCAGGCAGTATCAGAGACAGCTAAAATCTTTGCCAATATTTGAAACACTTACAGGCAAGCGAGTCAGTATTGATGGTCAGGTATTTATTGTCGACAGCATGAGAATATGTCCAGAATTATTCAATCTGAAAGAGCACAGCAGCGTTTTCCTCAAAAACACTTTAGAGAATAAGCAACTCTCAGAAAAACTTCAAATTAAAGTTCTGTCAGAACTTGAGTATTTTATTCAGTTCATTCTTCCTGTCCTACATACACTCACAGAGGGACAGATTCTTTCCTCCATCAAAATGTTGTTGCTCCTCCAAACTGATGTGATGTATTCTAAATATAAAGCTAAAATCATCTCCTCAATGACAGGATTGAAGTTGATTTGCAGTGTCCATGGAAATTTGGAGGTGGCATCATACTACTTTGATGAACATGTGGAATTGTACAAGATAATGCTGCCTGAAGAGAAATTTGTCCCTCAAAGATTTTGGGAGGCGACTTGTGACACAGTAGTCATGAGAGCGCAAGCAAGACAATTCCTTCATGATCTTGGAATGAAGCATGCTGTGTCAGACAAGGAGATCATTGAGTTTGCATACCAAATAGAATGTGAGTCGAAAGGGAAATGTGCACTGAAAGACTTAAAAGAAAAATCATCAAAACTGCTGTGGGCTGTAGTTGCAAAAGCAAATCATGGCAACGAAACGGAGACAAAATTGATCCCGTCCTTGGCTGACATCAAATTTATTTTTCCAGTGCAAATTACAAAAGAACTGTGCACCCTTCACAGTCCAGTTGTGTCTGCGAGGACAACTGTAGCTCTCAGGGGGTCATTGATAGAAGGTGATCCTCAGCATCAACAATTGATATGGACATCTATGCCAATCATAGCTTTGCCAAATTACACCCCAAATAAGATTAAAGTGGAGATGGCTGGAGCCTTTGTAAAACCTCCCATGGAGTCTGTCACCACAAACATGGAGAACATCTGCCAGTCACCTTGTCAATCTGATGATGTCAACAAAACCAGGGCTGTTGTTTTCAGGTATTCGTATGCCTACTTACAAACAGCAACATTCCCAGGTAATCCCTTAACTGGCCTACCTGTTGTGTTAGTTGAAAATGACACAAAACTGGTAAAAGCCCAAGAGACTTCTTTTAGACTGCCCAATGAATTGGACTTCAGGCCATACCTGTACACAATCTCAAGAAAGGATGCAATTTATGCAGAGTTCTTCAAGAGTATTGGTGTCACTGAGGAACCAACAGTAGAGCAGTATTGTCATGCTCTCACAGCAGTTTTTCACGATTCCTGTGATAAACTCACACCAAACGAAAACCAGAAGAAAACCATTAGGCGAGCTGTTGAGCAGATATTTAGTCTAATCAAAATGCAGAAAAAAGAATCCCCTCCTACGTTTTCTGAGATTTTGTATCTTCCATCAAAAGATGGCAGACTTTACCCCTCAAATACTCTCTACTTTAATGACACAGTATTCCAGGCAAGCAGGTTGGAGGAACCGTTGAAAGCAACAGAACTGCTGTTACTTGAGAAGCTTAGTACATGCCATTTGGAGGACAATATGCATGAGCATCTTCGACTGGTACAAATGTTGCCAAAAAATCTTTTGCCCAAAATGCTCTCTCAATGTATCATGGAGAGTGTGGTCAGATCAAACCTGCACATTTGTCAATATGGAAAAAACTGTGAATTTAGTGGATGGTTTGAGGAACATCTATCATCTCTAGCCTTCAGACATGGACTTGTCTGTCTCATTAGAGAACAGTCAAAAGGCGAAATCACACAACAAGATGCTGCCGACATGTGTGAGCAAATGTTTGGCAGGATTCAGATCATCTGCTGCAGGAGCCTTGAAACACAGCTGTGTTTGGATCAACAGCCACTGAATGATACAGATGCAGAGACTGATGTTTATGTCGAAAAAGCACAAGAAGGATGCACGTTTTATTTGAAACACAATGATAGTATGACGCATAAAGTGATAAATGAAATAACCATAATATTGACAAAAGAGATAAATGCTCTATTAGGGAACAAGCTTGCGTCAGAATATCTGCCTGTCCTTGGCCTACTTCTGATGTGTGACGACCTCCGGGAGATCCAGAAAACGCTGGAAAAGCATGGAATTCATGACAGTGCAGAAGCAGATGACTCTGCTCTCTACCCAGCAGAACCTGGAAGTGTTATCCCAGATGACTGGCTCGATTGCCTGGATATGAACATGCTCAATAACTTTGAAGAAGGCGAATATGTTGGCTATTGGAGCAATGACACTTATAGTTATGCAGTTATTATCAAGCAACTGCCTGGAATCACTGGACAATTGTCATGCAGGTATCAAATCCAGACTGGTGACCAAGAGTTAATCGAAGTGAGTTCCCTTGAGCTCTATCAGTTTAAACGTGAAAAGATGACGCTTAAATCTGTAGCATCTTGTATGGTACTGGCACTAGATGAAGGCCCAGGGGGGAAGAAACATCCTCACCTGGCAAGACATTGCCAGCATCTTTGGACGAAGCCAAAAGAGAAATTAATGAACGTTTGACAGAAATATGGACCCTTTCTGAGGAGGAAAAACATACAGCCATGAAAAGACTGTACCTCAAATGGCATCCTGACAAAAACCCAGAATGCATTGAGATTTCCACTGAGGCATTTAAATACCTGATGAACAAAATTGATGAACTGACAAAAGGCAAAACTGCAGACTCCTCAAAGCCAAATTGGAATGGAAACTTCAAGAATTTCTATGGAGATTGGAATCAGGAGGCTAGGCGGCACAGGCGTGGCCGAGAGAGATTTTATAGACAGCATCGCTCCCGGGGTTACAACTTCTGGACCCATCATGAAAATGTCCCAAGGCCAAACCGACCAGAGGCCCAGCGCTGGGTCAGACAGGCACGCTGTGATTTGACCGCAGCTGAGAAAGACATTGGCAGCGCGAGCACAGAATGGTGTTTGTTCAAGGTTCACCAAGTCATGGAAAAGGCTCTCATCGCTGCAGAGTATAAAAGAAATGGCAAACGTTCCGATAACTGCTCCATCTCCATCATAGCGGCACGAGTTGCTTGCTTTGATTCTCAATTGAGAAAGGTGACTCAAATAGTGAGCAGTGCACAGTTGCTTGGAGTGGATGCCAAGAAAACTCAATATCCAAACTATCACCCATCCCCATACATCCCTAATGAGCAGTTCAATGAAATAAACGAAAGGCCAGCTGTGAATATGGCAACAGAGCTTTTGGGCATAATAGAGGATTATGTTAATTAAAAATGTGTGATGACATATTTATTTTGATCTTAAAATGGCATTAGCCAAATGTGGATATTAATGTTGAGAGAGAGATCCTATATTATTTTTAACATAGGGTTTTTTGAAAGAAATAAAAAATCCTTAAATGACCAATGAAATATTTTTATGTTTTGCAGTTTGTGTTTCCATATACTTTATTTTATACCATTATTTTACTGTTTACGTAAATTATGTTGAGTTTGATATACAATGAAAAGAAATGTAGGCGTTACTATTTGAATGTTCTTCGATATGCGTTTTTTTCCATGAAAATGCCATTTAATCTTAACTGTGGAAATAATGTGTTAATTAATCTTAAGAATGAGACTGAATATCTTTTTTACATTAGAGGTTTTTTTTGGCATAATTGTATGCATCTTTGTTTCATGTTGATGTAGTGCACTCAATCTAACAGAACATTTTCCTTAAATGAGTGAAATTATTTTGTTTAGAATTTTCATATGCTTATCCATTATTGTACTAAGTCTTTCGAGATGCATTCCAGTTATATAAATGTGACTATGAATAAAGGAAAATAAATCACATGGCGATCGTGTACATTAGTTCTTCGACAGTACAAATAATATTTGAAATAAAATATAGAAGATGATTTTGACAGCTTCCTGGCATCAAGTCAGTACACTCAAGACAAACATCTCAACTTTATAAGTAAAGTTTTCTTTTATTAAGAAACAATGTTATGAAAATAATGACAACTAACCACACACACCAGACAATCGCATCTTCTCATCGTCCTATCAAGCGTAAGTCGTATTGGAGCCAAGAGCTCAGTGTGAGCCTCTCCAGCCTTTTCTACTCAATGAACAGGACTTAGCCTGAAGTTCATTGATTATAAAAATGCTCCATCTGTGTTTGCATTTCGAGTGAGTGGCCGTGGAGTCCATCGCTCACTTCATCCACTCTTTGTTATGTACTCGTGTGAACCCACCAGGAGTGTCCATCCATCTCTTAATAACTTACACAAATCCTGTACATACTTACAGCAGGCCTGAAGCCCGTTTTCAAAGTGGTTTGCAAATAGAAAACAAAAGAAGAGCGCACAAGTTCTTTTACATATTACATAGTCATGTGATGTTATGAAGGTCTTGTAGCCTATTATTATATATTACATATCTGACTCATACAGCACATGCAAATCAAAATGAAAAAAAGAAAAGACATGGTCCTGAAAACAACAGCGTCCACAATGCCTGTAGCTAGTGACGGGGACATAACGTCTCCACGTTCCACACAACATTTTGTTATGTTCAAACAAAGGTTGTCTAGTTTACCACAAGAAGAAATAAGTGTCGTACACAATGACACCCCTGACTGCTCCATCTCCACCCCATCCACAAATTCTAGTCAGAGCGGGAACTTGAAACAGAGTTAAGGCTTTGCATTGTTGGAATCATGCAACGTACAGATTGGGCATATTGCATTTTATTTGAGCCAAATATTAAACTGTATGAAAGAACAAAACCCCAACCCTAGTTGGGGTTTCTGTGGCACTTTTGACCATGAGTAAAGTTTGGAAAGGTTTCTTTGTCTTTCTTCATCCTCCTTCTAAAACAGAGCAGGCTCCTTCGTGGAGCCCTGAACACAGTGACCCCAAACAAACAGTCTGGATTAGACCAACACATGGTCGATCAACGTAAGATAAACATTTAGCGTGTAGCCTTCCGCTTGCTAGTTGCTAGTCATTTATAATTGATTTAGATTAATTCTAGTAAAATCTTTCTTTAAGGAAACACATTTTCGTTCACATGGATTATCGTTGGATCCAGAAAACACAAAATAATCATAACATAGGGAACCGAAAACAACACAGGATGAGAGTTAAACAGATGCGCTTCAAGGTGACCTCTGAAACCTATGGCAAACATGATCAACATTCTTAACCACAGAGCATTGCAAACATAATGTCATGTGAATGGCACTGAGAAGTACTCAATCTTTTCCCCTGACCCTGAAGTGTCCTGCAGCACATACTCATCCAAGCTTGCGTTACTGGGGCCGGCGGGCCGGAGGTATCGCACACCACCGGCGTCGTTGTTCACTCTTTACCGTCATTCAGCCAACCGCTACACCTTTCCCCACCCATGTCCGACAAACCGCTGCACAGCTGACATCATCCCCTCGCAACGTCGGACTTCCTGAATGATACGCTCGCACACCATCGAGCTTTCCGCCGCTCACATGTTGTAGGCGACGTAGATGGGGTCCAGCTGGTCGGCCAGGAAGCCGTCCCGAAGGTGCATGCGCTGCTTCTCTCCCCGAGAGTTAATGGGGATGACGCCGGGGTCCACCACCACTACCACCCCCACGATGAGGTAGTGCTCCTCCAGCACCACGTTGGTGACCAGGGCCACCAGGTCCAGCGCCTCCTGCTCCGAGCCCTCCAGCTCCACCACCACCACCAGCAGGTTGGTCCACGTGAACACGGCACTGCAGGGATGTAGATGAACATTCGGATGAACGCAGCGTTGAAGCAGCTTGTTGCTCAGTCCTCCTCAGCGAAGTACACTTTGACACCTCTTTTAAATGATTGCCTTTTTTGTCTTTAATGACGTTAAATGTGGATTTCTGCTGTACGTAAAACACTGGGAATGTTCTCTGTGTTTGTAGGGTGCTGTATAAATACTTCCAATAATATATACCAATATTTCTACCTTCTTCCCCCTTTCTATTGGCACGTAACTAGCTTATAGTTAGCTTATAGTACTACAACTACAATATATATAGCCTGTGTGTGTGTGTGTGTATCCTCCTCACCACTCAGCGATGCTCTTGTGGGCCCTGATGACGGAGGTCTCAATGTCGATGGGGTGGTATCGCATCCCGCGCAGCTCCAGCGTCTCGTCCAGGGAGCCCACCACGTACAGGGCATCGTGGCGCTCTGCAGTCAGGCAAATAGAAAGGCATGCATCCATATAGACAGACGCACAGACAGACACAGACAGACAGACACAGTTTAATTTGATTATACAAATACGTGCACACCCTGCAAATACAAACTCAATGTTTGTTTTGATTCCAGCAGCGAGCGTTCGGTTTCCAGGTGCTGCACAGACCACACACCTCCGCTGGCGTCCGTGAGCTCCGTGCGCCGCAGGAAGCCCAGGTAGCCCGTCCTGGCCCAGTTGGTGATGGTGTCACCGAAGCAGAGTCTGGTGTTGAAGTGGTCCGTGTGCAGCGCCTCCTCTCCGTACACTGTGTAGTACCCCGTTGCATTGTGGGGGCTGCTCACCCAGATCTGTCGGACACCGGGGAAAACAATCGGTACGGGCTTATTCAGGGACGCATCCTCATTGCTGATGATGTGATTTAGTTTTTACTCAGCATAGCACAGTTTGTATGTGTAATTGATGTAATAGTATAGTTTAGTTGTTTTTAGCTAGATATAATATCATATTTTAGTGATGTTTGGTGTTTTTCATTGAGATATAATCTGTTGGTTCAGTGCTTTTAGAGTACTTGGCATACTTAGCATTGTGTAGCATCTTATTCTAGCTTTCTTGCTCTTTACCAGTAAACTTGTTCTATTGAAATATTACTGTACCGCTAGCGATGTATTTCTTGTTTCACTCAAATGTACTTATTGTGAGTCACTTTGGTGCTAAATTGGGGATTGTAAATATACATGTAAATGTATCAAAAATGTTCAAGCTCAAGGGTCTAGTGTTACATACATTGAACGTTTTGTTTTTAGCTCTTTAATGACGTGTATATATATATATAATTATTTTTGAAACATTATAAAAAGCAGATAAACAGACCTCTCCAAGGTGAGAGTCCCCTAGGGGCCCCTTGGTCTCTGTGTTGGCGATGATCACCTTTACACCTGGCAGGATCTGGAGGAACACAGTTGATTGGTTGTTTTGTAAAATCAACTGTTAAATGACCAACCGGTGTGTGTATGAGAGACACAGAGACAGGCTGACAGAGAAAGTGTGTGTGCATGTGTGTGTGCGCGTGTGTGTGTGTGTGATCACGTGATGGGTGTACCTTCCCAGACTCCATCAGTGGCAAGCTGTGCGGTGACCCTCTCTCCACCAAACGGACTCTATAGGTCATGAGACATGTCCAATCACAACTATAATAATCACAACTAACCCATTCAATCACAATTAGCACTAATAGTACACTTTTCTTTTTTAAATGGCCATGAAGGCGATGGCCAAACCCAGCGCCCCCAGCGCTCCGGCATCCTCACGGTATGTTGTCATGATAATCGAGATCGCCCCGGAGACCCACCTGTCGTGCCGGAGGGCCCTCATGTCCACGTAGACAGTGGTGGGGTCAGGGCCCGCCGTGCCCTGGAGGTCAGAGGTCAGAGAGGAGACGGAGACCAGAGTGAGACATTTATATTTACATTTAGGGGCATTTGGCATTTATCAAAATGTGACATAGAAAGAGTACATTTAGTGAAGGAGACAGCAATATATCGTAATACATAAAGATAAGAGTAGAGCAGGTTTCAAGCATTGATAATTGCAAGGTTAACAGAACAAGCTTCATAATCGCTAGGCTGCCTGCATGATAGCTGGGATCAGAGCAGAAGTGCCATCCTGAGTGCAGCACCAACATCTAAGAACCTACAATACGGCGAACAATGCTAAGTACTGTTAATAATGCCAAGATGTACAAACAAGCAAGTTAGTGCTTTAGGAGAGGGATGGCGGGGTATGCACTCTGAACGGGTGGTCTTGAGTCTCTCGCTGAAGCTGGTGAGCGACTCTGCGGTCCTGGGGCCAGCCGGGAGCTCATTCCACCACTGTGGTGCCAGAACAGAGACCGGGATTCACCCTCTACATTGTTAGGCCGACTGACTCGACCGTAACTGGAAAGCGGGCAACTCGGGTGTGACGTTATCGCCAACTCTGACTTCCGAGGTAGATGGAACGCAGCATAAGGGAACCACCAGCACACACACTCAGGGGAGCACTAACATGTTAGAGAGTACCATCTGCGGTGTCATGTCATTGTATAAACAACCGTAAAAATAAGCCGGACTTTTAACACCACTACTGCCTGTGTCCTTGGAGGAGCCCCGAACTAAGCCACATTATGTGGCATTGTGGCAATAAGAGACACTGGCGCCCAACCTGGGGCCCTCAAAGACAAAAGGACACACGGCCACCTCCCAGTACCAGCCTTTCCCTCATGGCAGCATTGGATGTCGTGGGGCCCAGCAGAGGACCGGGGTGGTGGCGGAGCCACCACCATGGGTTATAGCAACCCCTGCAACCGGCCTGGAGCAGCTTGAGAGCTCAAGAGAGATGGGGGATCGAGCCACAGCACCTGGTGGAGGGTGGCCCTACCGGGGGGGCTGTTCCAGGCCCTCCAATGAGCTCCACCACAGCCTAGCTGCCAATCCCCTACCCAGCACATCCAGACAGCCCGGCAACTCCCACACCTAGAGACACCTCCGCCAGTCAAGGCAGCAGCCCAGGCCTCCGGTCTCCAGGATGGAGGGGGGTTGGCTGGTCACATTGGGGAGGTTTGTGGGGACAGTGGGTTTGAGACTGGGGGTTGGGTGTATGTGGGAGTGTGTGTGTTAGGCTGGCTGGCTTAATTGGCCTCACCTGGCCCAGTTAGAGTCTGTGGTGCATTGGCTAATCAGCACACACATGCTCAGGGAGCGCTAGCATGCTAGCATGTACCATCTGCTCCGCCTGAAACGTTACCAACCTTTACAATGAACCAGACTTTTCACCAAAAACCTGCCTGTGTCCTTGGAGGAGCCCCAAACTCATTACCGGTGCAACATATTATTTAGATATTCTGAGGTCGAGCAAAACCCGAGATTGACAGAGATAAGGACAATAGGAAATTACAAAGTTAGGGGGATGAACAAGAGGCATCTCAGAACATCGTGTAGACCAAAACAAATTGAATTAAAAACCAATCACGACAAAAGCAACCACTGCCATTATAGCAACAGCTCCATTGCCGAGGCAGCCAGACAGAGCAAAATAAGCCGGCGGGCCAGCTAGCAGCGCGGTGGCCCGGCTAGCAGTGCAGAAGCCCAGCGAGGAGGTGGCAGCGTTCAGCTTGGCTAGCGTGTGGCAGCCCGGCTAGAAGCCCAACTAGCAGCAGCCCCACTGGTCCCCCGGTACCTGCTCCACTAGTTTCCCCAGCCGGTTGGGCTGCCGGAGGAGTACGGGAAGAGACCAGCGATGTTCACGTGGACACACACACACATAATTACAGTCATTCGCACAGACACACACACACACACACACACACACATAAAGGCATTCGCACATTCACCAGGAAAATGATGGGAGACAAAGAAACAAAGATAAGAGAGAAAACAAAAGATAGAAGATGGTCAGATTATTGACATGAACAAAACCAAAACTGCAGGGCAGGACAACAATCGAGCGAGATGTCAGTTGTATCCAATATGCTTCTGTGAAATCAATATTCAGTCAATCTTTAACCGAGTCTAATTCGTCTCTCCTCCACCTCCGCCTCCACCTCCTCACCTGCAGGCAGACGGCCACATTGACGCGGCACCCGAAGGTGGTGCTGACGGCGCGCGGCGAGAGGCCCAAGTCCTTGAAGATCTTGGAGAAGGTGTGGGTGAGGGAGATGCGCGGCCTCTCCTCCGCCACCACCATGCACGTGCGCACGCACGACAGGTTCACGTTCCGCAACTGGAGAAACACCACAGTCGGGGTGTGAGACGAGCTGGAGCAACGTGGCTGCCGCGCCACTCTGCACATGATTCCAATGATCTCTCCTTAAATGACACTGATGTGATGAAGGGGTGGAGTAGGCACTGTGAGGTGATGAAGGGGTGGAGTAGGCACTGTGAGGTGATGAAGGGGTGGAGTAGGCACTGTGAGGCGTTGGTAGTGAGGTGACTGACCCGCAGTGCCTCGGTCTGGGAACCCAGCCCCTTGGTGCACATCTCCATGACAGAGTAAGAGCAGAAGGTGACCCGGACCTTGTACTGGCTGACCGCGGACAGCCACAGAGACGCACTGCTCTCCAGCTCCAGGGGAGGCACCAGGATGGACTGGTGGCCTGAGTACACACTGGAGAAACACCCACAGTTAACATGACACACGGGAGGGGTAGAGCTCACACTGCAGCTTAACATGACACACACACACACACACACACACACACACACACACACATAATAATGAACACAGCATTTTGTTGATTCTACTTTTTGTTATTCGTTAAACATGCATGAGCGATTTCTGTTTACTAAACATACTCGTCAGATGACTCCGTTCTCTCTTTACATTTTGGAAAAAGAAGGCGAACGAGCCACGGACATTGCTACAATAACCCATAATATGCACACACACACACACACACACACTAGAGTGAACATACTGATGGAGTCTGGGAAGGTACACCCGTCACGTGATCACACACACACACACACACACATGTGTAATCACACACCACTCGACATGTGCGATCACACGCAATTGTTTATATTGTTCAGTTGTTTATATTGTTCAGATGTTGATTTGGTTAGACTGTTCATTGGTTTAGACCGTTCATTTGGTTAGACTGTTCATCTGGTTTAGACTGTTCATTTGGTTTAGACTGTCATTTGGTTTTAGACTGTCATTTGGTTTAGACTGTCATTTGGTTTTAGACTGTCATTTGGTCTAGACTGTCATTTGGCCTAGACTGTCATTTGGTTTAGACTGTCATTTGGTTTAGAATGTCATTTGGTTTAGACTGTCACTTGGTTTAGACTGTCTTTTGTTTTAGTTTGTCTTTTGTCTTAGTTTGTCTTTACTGTCTTAGTTTGTCTTTACTGTCTTAGTTTGTCTTTACTGTCTTAGTTTGTCTTCACTGTCTTAGTTTGTCTACTCATTCACTATTTCACCTGGGCCTGAGAGGCATGTAATTTCATCTGTGCTGTATGTCAATATAGCACATTTGACAAATAAAAGAACTTTGACTTTTGACTTTG
>OMOU01035390.1:1024-15417 GCA_900312585.1 Malacocephalus occidentalis
CCAACCCCCCCCCCCCCCTATAAAAAATATAAACATGCCTGAACTCGTGCTGCTACCTCACATGCACCTTAAATTAGTAATGAATAAATACACACACTACCACCATCAATAATAAAACATTTGTTGGCAGAAAGCTGTCAGCAAAATGTAATTATACTAAGTGTTGATAAATCAGTTGCTTCAGTGCTTTGTGCTAATTGGCGGATGGGGAATGTATGTTAGATGTTTTCAATACGTATAACAAACAGATCAGATAAGTTCATCAGAATTCAGGGAAAGGCGGAATTTTACATTTCAGATACCAGATTTACACTGATCTCCGTTCAGTTACCGTGGCGACTCATGCTGTGAGCCTAACCTGAAGCAAACCTGCTATCTGGAAGGTTAGCTCCTTGGTGTAGAGAATGGCAATGAGCAACTTGATATGGCCTTATCCAGAAAGGATTGTATTTCAAGGCGCATCATGTTCCTCTTGTTCGTATTTTAATCGAACAGCAATCAAAATGTAATGTAAAGGTTCTAGATTGTGATTTCCAATAGCCCACTCTTAGTTTTACGCACTTACATGTGTGTTAACCCCACCCATGCCTGCTATATTTAAGCAGTGACTTTTTCATGTATTTAAATTCTATGGTATAATGACATAACGGGCCCTATGATACCAGGAGGTCTGGTGGTACCATCGCCGAGCTGCGGTACCAGTGGGAAGGACTATTGGGCTTTCCACGTGGCGTCTCTAGTATATTTGCCGCCCTCTGAGATGGCTCGCAGCACAAAACCACCAGAGATTAAACCAAGATTAAAATCATTAATAATTAACGATATTCACATTGTTTTCTATTGTGAATTATTCCATTTGTGCATGTGCACATTATGTAATTAAAGGAGGCTGTACGGTAAACTACTGCTTCATCTTTCTCCAAGAACGAATCGCTGAATATAATCGTAGAAGACATTTTGTTATTTTTAGCACCAATCAGAGAAGTGCTGTGTGGTGAATGCTAGATGTCTGTCACTAGTCTCTCAGAGCCTTGCCATGCTGACGTGGAAATTAAATTCAGTAGAAATGACGCCTTGGGCGTTCCCTGATCGATCACGTTCTCAGGGTGCGATAGATGATGTCTATTGAAGATGCACACGAACGTGCTTTTCTGCAGCCGGTACCTCTAGCAGATCGAATGAACTCGTACGTCGCGAGCGTCATTTGCTTTTGTGACACGGAAACCCAAGCCAGGTCATGCAGCGCTCGCCCGGGTCGCAGTTCTGGTTCAAACTTAAACCGATTCACATCTGCGCGGTGAAATAGGACTCGGGCTCGTCTCTTTGAGAGCTACTCTACGTGAGAGACTGTACCCGGTGGCAAGGCAGCGCCAGCTGCTCTTAGCCGCGCAGGAGACTGTGTCTGGCATTAAAGCGTGTGTTACACGAGGCATTAGTTCCACTGGTTTCCTCAGAGGTATTCTGCATCAACGCATTGAAATGTGTTTCTAAGCCTCTTCCGCGCCATTTCCAATGTTTTTTTCTACTTCACGTACTCACAAGGCAGATTCTATTGTCCCTCCGCTGCTGCCAGCGCGGGCAGAGTTCACTTCAGAAGTTTCAAGGTTTGTTTGTCACGCGTGCGTTCGGGCAAACATCCATACAAACAAGTCACACGTGAGCGACGTACTTCGGTCAATGTCTGTGACTGAATCCCATGGCGAAAGTTGTCGATTCTGCCAACCCAAATAAGGGCGCCTATTTGTTTGTGACACATCATTTTGTACCGATGTTGAATGACTATTACTGGCACCCAGAGGCCCCTGCACACTTTTCTTGTGTCACTGTACATAATTACAACAATTAGGACGCCAGGCCTAACGAGAGTAACTTATGGTGTGTTCTCGCTTAAACGAAGGGAGGCGTTTGTTGGACAAACACCAGATCTTCAGGCAGCACGTTGGATCATTCACGACCTTTTTTTGCCCATTTCTGCATATTTCCAAAGTAATAGGAGGAGTAACAGCGACCATGCTGCCCGAGCACCTTTTCAACATAAAATAAGTGGAGAGAAAATGTCACACATTAGCGTGTGATGAAAATGCCATTATTGAGTTCATCTCCTTGTTTGACCCGCCGGCGTCGTGCTGTGATGACTCCTCTGTTATCCAACTGGGCCTTTTGTCATTGGTTTGTTTATTTGTGAAGCTCAACCAAGGACACAACAAAGCAGATGAAGTGTGTGTAAAAAAAGAAGATCTGTGCGTGTGTGAGAGGCCGAGTGTGGTTTGTGGGTTTGATAAGACAAGTATTGGGATTCTGATATTGGTTTTGTATCACCATACACCCAGAGACACATGCGCACACACACACGCACAGTTGTTCATTTAAGCACACCCTGCCTCTGTTTTGGAGCTCTTGAGAACTACTCTTGTGATTAAAGGGCATTCTGATCGACTCGTTTCGAGAGTAGGAGAGGTAAAATATAAAGCCGTGCATGGAGCAATGCATGCTGGTCAGTCGCTGGCTAATGGAGTGGCTTGGGTTGTTGTTTGTCTCCCAGGTGAAATGTACTGGGTTTGCCCGGCCTCAGCGTGATACATGTATTGATATATGTATCTGAAATTCATCTTCACTTTCAATGAAAGAAGCGTCTGCTCCTTGAATGATTCGTAAATGATGGGTGCGTTCAAAACACGCTTGTTGTTCTGAAGTACTGCAGGGAGTTCTAACCAAGCTGTGGGTCTGAAAGTTTCCAGAATATTCAGGGAATTGCAACCTGGCAGGGATGTCTAGACAGCCCCTCTACCTGCCGTGATTCTCCAGATTAGGATTGGCCACGCTTTCGTTTTGCATCGGCTGGGACAGTAAAGGGAGGAGGGTAGAGATGTGTTTCTCCACTGAATGGGATGATTTGATTTGCAGGTCGGCGTGTGACCAAAAATGAAACATAATACATAAATGTATAAACATGAGCATGAGCATAAACATTGGCCAGCACAAAACAATTGTACAAATAACAGTATAGCAATAATGATGAGCTCAACATAATATGATTGTGCTCTTAAATCTATATCCATGTTAATGGAATTCACTGACTCATAATATTTGTGTTTTGGTTGCATTGTTCCCATCCGTTTGGCGGTTAGTCATTTAGCTCGGGGAGGTTTGAGCATTTGGAAGGCAACTGGAGGGTTGCTGGTACGATTCCCTGCCCAAGCTAAATGCTACCAAGCGGTGTTAACCCTAACTGCCCCCAACAAGCTAAGCTGTTAAACTCACACGGTTGACCCTCCAGTTGGTGTTGCTTTGTATAAAAGTGCTACATAAATGCACTCCATTCATCCATGCATTTGCCCAATAGATACGCGTTAAAACGGTGTGTTCGATGGCCTACTGTAGAACGACTGGTGGTCGGGTCAATTGCAACTCTAATTGATTCGAAGGCTTCAAAAAATGGACCTCCACTTGTCGCTTGACACATTGACATACACCTGCCACTGTGGGAAGAGACCATTAAGTCAAGAGTCACATTTTATACAAATACATTGGCGCAGTGTTTGATAGTTTTTGCCCCCCAACATAGAGGCAAAGTTTGGGAAACGTAGTCCAAGCTGACATTCGAGGCTGAACATGAATGTGTATGGGGAACATGTGATGATTCAAGTGAAAGGGAATCCAAAACATGGAGGACAAAGCTTCTGCCGTGAACCACGGCACGGGACCAGGGAGCCTCTTCTGAAAATGCTGGCACACACACACACACATACATCGTGGTACACTTGGTGACACACACCCTGCCCCTGGGGGGGGGTTACCTTGGTGATAAAAACAAGGATACAATCGTTTGATTCACCGTGAGGAATATTCCTTTCACTACCCCCCGCTACCTGGAGAAGTGTTGATTGACTTCGTCTGAAACCTCTCTGACCCACTTTAAGAAATAGACACCCGGCTGTTCAATGGACGTCATCTCCGCTCGTGTTTCAGCAAGGTCAACATCCAATGAGAAGAGAAATAATACGAGTAGTGTATGTCTTCTTGTTTGAGTCCCAATCGAATGAGTCAGGGCTCTACCCATGTGGATCCAATGGCTTTTCCTTACAGAAGGCATCGTAGGATCATTATTTGTCAGCGGTATTTGGCCATATTGAGAATACTCAAGGGTTGTAGTAGTCCTGTCAAATCCTCCAATCAATGTAAAGACACCATAAGCTAGGCTAATGAAAACGTTGTTTTTACACTTCCCACACGAGAAACGCGAATCATGACTCAACAAGGACCACAAAAACCATGACGACCACCATAACGACGAACATTCCAATGCTTCTGTGCTCATAAGAAATGGCAGCGGCCATTGTGCGATCATGTGACATCGCGTGACATCACGTGACAGGTACGGGCCCTATGCTGCTCGGTGAGACGGGAGACCTTTGGTCGCCTTCATTTTGTGTGTGTGTGTGTGTGTGTGTGTAGGCGTGCTTGTTGTTGTCATATGCACAATGGCTGCTCCATTTTGTCCGAGTGTTGCCCGTGGTGACCAGAGTGAATCCAGCTGTGCCTGTGTTATTATTATTTGCTGCCAGCACACTCATCTCTCGTTGTTCCTGCCATTCTATTCACTGACCCCCTCCCCCCCACCACAACAAAAACATAACAAACAAACAAACCAAATGAAATGAAAAAGCCAAAAACGGTGACTCAAACGGTCACCTTTGACAATGACTTGTATGATCAGTAGTCTCTTTCTGTCTTGTCCACATATAATCATTTAGAAGTGGGGTGGGGGGTGGGGGTCGAGAGAGAGAGAGAGAGAGAGAGAGAGAGAGAGAGAGAGAGAGAGAGAGACTTGGTGCATGGCTAGGAATACAGATTTATCGTGTGCGACTGGGATCATGGGATTGGGTTTGTACACCGAATGTGAGCAATGAGAAATTACAAAAGAGAAATGGTTAAACCCCACATTTCTTCAGCATTTCTATGTGCTCGTACAATACGACTGAGTTTGTGGATTTAAAGTGAGATTATCACCATTTCTTTCTGAGGCGAGGGATCAATCTTGATTATATATTGTTTATATCAGTGTGGAAGATTGTCTAGTAATCAGTGTCATCTTGATGGAAAACTCCGGAGTTAGGTGAACCTGAGTAATTCCTTTCTGAACATGATTCATTATTACATTGCAGAATTATTGTTTTCAAAGATGGAGATAACATTTAATTAATCCCAATGTCAAGGGAACAAATCTGGGAAAAGTATAATGGTGATTTTGAGAGAAACTGTTCTTTCTAAACACTCAAACCAGAGAGAAACCAAGGGAACAGAGATTGCTGTGGGAACAGTAGATTGCTGTTCCAAAATGGTTTGGCAAAAAGAAGGTGATATGTGAAAACACATGGGTAACCAGCACATTTTCTGGTTTCTGTGGCTTTCAGATGCTACCTTCGACATTTTTTGAGGAAGATACGTTTAGACCGAAATCAGAGAGCTCAGAGACGCTGGCTCCGTGTGTGAGCTTGGCTTGCTTGTCTGGTCAATTACGGTAATTATATTCAAGCAGCAATGAATGTAATAAATAACTAAATAAAACTACATTCAACCATGATGTTTTAGTGTAGACTACATTTCCCGTGTTTTGCATTCGATGTCAAGCCCATGTCTCTCCACCCTGTTCCAGAATGTGCTGTGTCATGTAATGTAGCCATCAGCCACCACTTCACGTCATGGTGCTCTAATCCAGTTGAGGTATTAACATATTTTGTTCCTTCACACCATCCTAAAGCCTCTGCCGTTTAGAGGGTTGGGTTGGATGTGTGCGTGTTGTGGCGTGTGTGTGTGTGTGTGTGTGTGTGTGTGTGTCTGTGTGTGTTCTGACTTCAATGGGCCCCCTTTGCTTGCCTGTGTGCACAGAAGATGCATACAAATTGTGAACTGCATGCTGTGTGATCAGTTCAGTTCAGGTTAATGGGAGATCAAGTGTGTAGAACCCCCCCCCCCCACCACCATACTGAAGAGTTGAGTAATGGTACGTTGTGGGCAAACATGCTAAAACAGAAGGGGAAAGCATCACCTATTTTCACAAAAAGCACTGCATAGAAGGGACACCATGTTAACTTGAAAACGGTCTTAATAAACACCTACAGCCATTAACGCAACATCTGGGTTTTAAAGTATTGACCGTTTCATCCACATTCTCCGAATACCATCACCAATAGATGGGTTTCTTATTTTAACAAACATTACCATCAAAAGCACTTTGGTAGCAGGCCTCAAGTCTGTTGTACTGTAAATACGTTGCAATTTCGCACAACTTACCTGGTTTTGTTGGTTGTTACCATGGTGGTAAAATGTTGACGACAAGGCGACTTTAGGACCTGCCACATTAGGAATACATTTGACAGCTACTGTAAACATACTGGACAAGACTTGAGACACATATGACAGCTAGGTCTGGGACAGGGAGGACATTAGAAGCCTCGGTAGCTCAGACATGCGCCGATGACATCGATAAATGACTTCTCAGTGATGGTCAGAAACGGCCCGATCCCGATGCCGTTCCAGACCACGAATGTTGCCTTCGTTTTCAGTTCATGCATCGAGAACTCCCAACTGATGAGAAAAGAAAGTATTCAATCACCATGGCGAGTACCCTGAATGTTTGTCATATGATCTATATCCTCGTCATCTCTGTTCCCGGAGCTTGGTTTCTGCTCGATGTGTCGGGGCAGCCGTTGATTTGTACCCCCTGACCTGCGCACGTGTCTCTGCAGTGACGTTGCACAGAAACCCGTCTCTACCCGCCTGTAATGTGGCGGCCGCTCATCCGATGACCATTCTCGGAAACCTTGCTCACAGCCGGGTGCCTACGTGAGCGCTCGGCGTTGACCAGAAGACCAGGGGTGTGGGAGGGAGGCGGTGCCCAGTCAGCATTTGTCCGCTGTCACTGGTTTCCCAGCATCATCCGTACCACCTGCCACCCCCTGTCTGTCAGTTGCGCCCCCGCCCCCCCCGACACACAAGGTCAAACCAGGACACATGTAGGCTCTGTCATGTGATTAATTGCACACTCTCATCAAGGTCTCTCTTAGAGACCATAGCAATAATGTGTTTTCTTCATTAGCTTGATTAATTACGTACAATTACGTACGTATCAATTTTGCTGTATTTTGCTGTATCATGTGTCATATTTTCATGTGTAGCATATGCTGGTGGAGGAACGCTGTCATCTTATGATGTCACGTATCACTCATGATGTTGCGTGTCAATCATGACAACACACATAAATCATGATGTCAAGTATCAATCATGACGATACACATGAATCATGATGTCACACATCAATCATAATGTCACACATCAATCATGATGCCGTGTATCAATCATTTTGTGTGTTTGGAAGAGACTAGGAAGAGAGAGGAATCATTGGTGCTGCTGTGCTGTGCTGGTGAAATAAGGAGGAAGCCATAGAAATACGTTACAACCTGGACCTAACCCACAACAGTAGGAACACAAAAGTAATCCTCACATATAAAATGAATTAGAATGACCATGTTAATACATGTGAACATTCATGAAGAGGATGACAAAGGGATCACTTCTACAAGGAGGATGCTCTTGCACGGTCTTGATCTTCTCACATATACTCACATCCTCGTTTCTTTGGCCATATGCTGAGCATGACTACATGAACAGAAGTACCCGGAGGACCAGGTGGGCGGCCTGGTCCCCTTTGATTAGCCTGTAATCACAAGCTATGTATTCGCAGCCATAAGCCACAAGGTATTCCCACACACCCTAAGTAACGCCATACGGATGAAAACAGGGCTGCATGCTGCTCTGTGACTCTGTGACTTAACTACTGGCTGGCATTTGCTTGCAAATTACCATTGGTTCTCATTGTACCTCAGTGTTCCCCATATGTCAGCAGGATACCGAACAGTATGGTAATGGTCTGGTTCCCTGGTACCGTGGTACCATTTCAAGGACTGGCGTAGCTATGAAGATTTATGGCAAATTCGTAATTTGTTAAAATCATAGACTGTATCGAGTAAATGGACATAGTCCCCCATTGGTTTGTGGACTACAGTTTTTGGTTTGGAACCAGCAGACGAAAGTGACTTTTAGTCACAGGGTCTCTTCATACAAGCGAACACTGGCAAGACATTTTTAGGCAACTAAAATATAATAATTAGGCAAGACATTTTTAGGCAAGTAAAATATAACAATTAGCGTTCATGGACTGAAAACGCTGTGAAAAGGTTGAATTTCTAAGACGAAATCGTGGACAGTAACTAAAAACAAGTTCACGGTTATTTCAATGTGCACAATGCCACGGAGAAGCATTCTGAATTGAGTGACGGGCCTTGAGGCACACACAACAGCATACTCTGCTTTATATTCTATTTTACTCAAGATAGGTCTATATTTTGTATCCTGTATTGAATAAGACTTGAAAGCAGCGATTGAGGTAAACATATTTTTCAGACTTAGAGTTTGTCCCTTAAAATCAGTCTCTGATCAATACTGATGCCAAATGCTATTTTTGCTATGTTTACTGCGCTCATCAGAAACTATTCGACATCTGTCGAAATGTTCTTGGTCAAGCTAAGCGCTGTAGTTCACCGTTCTTGCAAAGCGAGGGATACAATGGTTAGTCCTATTTGACACCAAATTCTTTTCAGAATATCTTGCCAGGCTGATCTTGCTTCTGGAATGCCCAAGACAACGTCTCCTCCCTGGGTGAAGAAGGCTACATATGTCCCTTAGCATATCATGCATATCATCAAATAGAACCAAAGATACTACCGTCTCATACTCTTTGGCATTCTGAGGGATTGCGTGGCTAAATACCAGGAAACTCTCTGGTATTTAGCCATGCATTTTTACATGATATAGGCCTAATCTCCAAAAGTGATACAATGTCCCTGCTTTAACAAGAATGCTGCACATAATCCCCTTGTCAGTATGTCACATACTGCGTCACATCAAGTGAAATACAAGCGTTGCAGGTTTGGTTGCATGGGTAGCTGAGATTAGATCCAATGTCTTCTGTCGATTATTATCCGTCAGCTTTCACTATGTTCACTGCTGCGTTAGATCATCCAATAGATGGATGCCGCCGTTACAAATTCTGCAACCTTTTCAATTGATAGGGTTGGAGCTAGAATTGTAATGTTAATAATAACATTACAAAATATGTCTTTTTAAAGGCTCTGCATTTGTTCAACCTCTGACTTAAAAATGATTATAAACAAGACTAATGTTTGACATGTTCCATAGTTCCGTAGATGCTGACATTTACCGACTGCAACGATATGGGTAAAATGTACACATCAAGATGATGCTATCTCATTGTCTATAGGTTAAATATGAACAACCGTGTGGATGTTCTTTCATCACATTCACTCTAGGTCATCTTTTCCACTTCCCCTGTTTTCAACTGCTATGCTGATCATATTCAAGTCGTACTACATTTCATGAAGAAAAGGCAATGATACATTCACCTACATTCCCCTACATGTCCACACAACCAATCGACGCCTTACATTGCTGTGGTTTGGCCACTTTAAAGGTGAGGTACAAAACGTCACAGTAGTCGGCCAATGGCCACCCAGAAAACCTACATGCTGAAAACATCTTGTTCTTGTTTTGTGTGTTTTAGTGTTTTCTTTTGCGAGGCTTTAGCCATTTGAGTTCCAGGGTGTCACTGCATCCACTTGGATTTAGCAGCGGCCAACGCGATTGTGATTGGTTTAGAGAAATGCAAACAAGACAGAGCTTCTCCCCCCCCTAGCCCAGAATGATAATGGTTTCAGCCAGACCACAGCGCTAAACCGGAGTGGGGAGATCTGGCCATGCGAGACTAATAGCAGCCTGATGCTTGGTTCACCAGACGCACTTAAGATGAATGGTGATCCGGTATCCCTGGTGAAGAAACGACGCGTGCATTTGGAATTCCCATTGATTTATGATCCATTCACACAAAGCTTTGTGTCACATGTGATCATTATTTCACAGCCAATAGTTTTTTTTTTTGGAATGGAAGGTGGTGGAAATAAATACAGTCACGCAGTTTCATAATCACCACTGGATAAGGCAGCTTTTTGTACGATACTAAAATGACTTCCCCGGAAGGATTTGAATCCAAGGTTCTAGTTAGGAGTTGGTTAGTTTGTGAGGAGTTGGTGGAAAGATGTTCCTAGTCATACTCAAGTCATTAGTTGTCACTTTTAAGTTTAAGTTGTTTGGAGATATCAATTAATGTTCACACGGTCTCACAATCATTATTATCACAACTGCACTCCATACGCTTGCTACAAATGCCAGTTTATGTATGTATCTTTGGACTGAACCATTCCACTAACACCAGGGTCATTTCAAAGAGATCCCAGGCAACATGTCTGGTATTATTATTATTATTTGTCAGAAAGGTATTGTTCTTGGTCTTAGTACTTCATTTAAGGCTTAATGTTAACCTATAAGGAACATGAATTCCATTTTCTTAATCAACAAACTCATTTATCAATTAGTCCAACTAATCATACAGTTGGTGACATGTCACTCTTATGGTTTTCAGTGACTTCTAAATGTGATCTTTTCAATAATTCCTTATCAAAACTATGTGAATGTGAATCTCGAGAAAAGGAATATAATATATGACTTAGGAGTGGTTTAATCAATACATTGAATTCATCGGAGTATTTTGAGGTATTTTTTCATTTGATTTGTCTTCCACATCCCCCTTAGACTTTTGTGATTTCTAATGAAGAAATCAATGAATGAAACACAGAAAAAGCACACAGCAGAATGGTAAACGCTCTCTACTCAGTGGTTTATTTAGATCCCAGCTCTTCATACACCATGCATCGTAAATGTATTCTCCACTACATCTCTCCACCACCAGTAATTGCCAGGGTGCAATCGTCTGTCAAAATGGTGTCTTATCTTGACACTAGAATGCATTCTCCCACGCCGGCAATACCTCAGTGCACAGTGATTGATAGTCACCTCTTATTTCTTTATTTATTCATTCATTCATTTTGCTTTCACAGTGATTTCCTATTCAAAGTTGTATTTATTATTTAGCCATTTTTTTTCCTCTTCTTAGAAATGAGCCACTCAACGGTACACAGCCTATGCCGAATGAAGATAATGTGTGTGTGTGTGTGTGTGTGTGTGTGCATTTGCTCCATGTGGGGTGTTTATAAGCACAATGATCATAATACGAGCATTGCTTTGCATTCATTGCTGCATTTGTATGTGAAGCCTGTTGTACTTATTAAGTCCTCAAGGCTACTGGCATGTATGGGATGAATATTGTGTGTGTGTGTGTGTGTGTGTGTGTGCGCGCGCGTGTGCGTGTGTATGCATGCATGCGGGTTGATGTACTTTCACATTCATTTGGTGTGTGCGACTGCACCTACTTACACCCGTGGTGAACCCAACCAACCTGAGGCCGTGGGCTTTTTTTTCCGTTCAGCCCTTTATCTAAACAGCACAGATACACCGCCTTAAATGCACATGCACGGGCGTCCCTCCGACGTGTCCATGTACACGTCCATACGAAAAGAGAGCCCTTGGTTGTGTGTTGTGTCGGAGGCTATACGGATAGGCAGTGTGTATGGAACATGGTAACTGGGGAGTGGAACCATAACAAACAACAACAAAGCAGAGAGATCTTCCTCCTTCCTACAAGTTTCCTGTTGCTTGCCTGGGAGGAGGAGGAGGACCTTGGGAGACTGGAGCCGTGGTTAATGTGTCTCCACGCAGTCCCTCTGACACTTCCTTATTAGGCCTCCGCTTGCCCATTCATTCATTCTTCTATTCTGTTGCCCGGGCAACAGTTACCGATGGCGACAAAGAGTTCATAGGATTCAGGGGAGGAGGAAAATAAGGCTGAGGGGTTGGTGCAGAAAGCGGGGATTATAGAACAAAGTGTGTTTGTGTGTAAATCTTTCACTCTTTGTCCAGGCATCTACCTAGCGTGTGTGTGTGTGTGTGTGCGCGCGCCCGCACATGCACAAGTGCACGTGTGTGTGTGTGTGCAGCAGTCAGATGCTCAGCCAGCTATGGCAGGAGGGTCGTCGAGCTTATTAAGTGGTAATCCGAGGATGAGGTTCACCTTCAGAGCTAACCGGCCTCAGCTAACGCAATGTACGGGAACAAACCGTTGTTATCGACACAAATTAATCCCGTGGATGCAATTAATCCTTACTTATGTTTTTGAAACGTCATACAGTGGATTTCTTTTCGATTTACCCTCATTTTTCGGTCTGGGATCTGCCTGTGAATGTGCGTTAAGGTTCTGATGAGTCGTTTCATTCCAAATGGACTATTGGGCACTTGTTTTGAATAACTGGCTATTGGGAACACATTGGAAATCTTTGACTTACTCAACGTAAGCCAGGGAAACTAAGTCACAGATATCGCTGAGCATTCCTTTAATAAAGTCCATCAACATCAATTTATCTTGCCATACATTGACTTGGATGTGATTATAGGGGTTGAATATCGATTTGTAGCGACTCCAGCATGCAACAGTGTACTTCTGAGAAAGAATCTGTCTGTGGATTGTATTTAATTTCATGTGTGGACATTGAACAAAACACGAACACTGGATCATGCCGGTTCATATTTTCCTGTATTAAAAGTGCGCGTGCGAACCTGGAGTGAAAGTTACAGCGGAAAGTTCAGTCTTTATGACACACACACACACACACACACACACACACACACACACACACACAAACATCGCTGGCATAGCTGGCATAGCTTAGATAGCGGGAGTCCGGAAAATATCTTCCTGAAGCTATTTATCCTGCAGGCCACGAGTCTTCCAATAACCGGAGTACGATATTAACTAGATTAGTTTACAACCATGTTTATGAGCCATCCATGGCCACATAAAATAAGCACAAGCTAGTATCGATTGGATTCACAATGCAACAGTTGGCAGAGCGTAGCAGGCATCAGGCCTATTACTCACCCGAATTTGGCGAGTGCTTCTGTTTCTACTTAAGACCTGGTGGAAGACAGTGGTTGACATTGCCTGCTATTATTCACTGCCCCCACCCCTCCCTTTCACTCTTTTGTTGCAATGCAAATATGCCCTTTTTTCCTGTTCTTTATTGTCCTTAGAATGTTTTATTGACATTTTTCTGGTATTTAGGATGCACTTTAAGTTAATTCCGATACGTGTCATGAATAAGCAGGTGGGGTTTAAAGGAGACTGTGTTGGGGGCATTGGGGAATCACACCGAGGACCTTTTCAGTTGTTGGGAGTACGCTGTTGCCGTGACATCATCCTGCTGCTTTGTGCGATTCCAACTCAAAGCCGTTTAAACGGCAAAACACCGAATTTCATCCATTTTTCAGCGTGTTGCCTCTCGCCCGGCGATCTGGTGGAAGACGCCCACGAGGAGTATGCAGAGTACCTTCAACAACTCAATAAAACATCTTCAATGAATACAATCCATTATTTCATGTGCGAACAGGACAAAGTTGTTACAAAGTCAGAACCCTCGCCCTGTCGTAATTTATACCAAAACTAACCACGTACTCCCTGAGTACAAACTCATCATAAAACGTGAGGATGCTGATATTTGATATTGTTAATTTGCCAATCGCTTCGCGTTAAGTGGTTCTATTACACAGATTTAGAAAATCAGAAATGTGTTTTTATTGGTTGCCTCGTTGTGTGGCTTTCTTCCACTTGAAGTGTTCAAAAACGCTAATTTGATGTATAAACGATTGCCTCCCTTGACCTCTCCATCCTTGATAAAGGGATGCAGCTGTTAGCATTCGCATGGCTGATTTATGCTCGGCTCTGATTGTTGAACCCTTGTTGAAGCTTGACACCTCACTCCCAGTATGCATTACACAAACACGATGGAGACGCCGCCTTCCGTCAAAGGAAAACGTTTGACAGTGTCTCGAACTGTAGAAATGCTAAACCAGACGGCCCCCAGGAATACGTGGACCTCTGAGAATCGACTACCTCTCTCGCATCGTCAAACAATAACCATTCGATCATTCTGCTACTTCTGTCCTTTTGATACATCTTTATTGATATTTTTTAATGGTCTCTTGGAAGTCCACAGTCCTTGGCACAGCTCCCATAATGCCTTTTTAAACAACTTGCTTTTCTTCCCCTCAGAGCTAATGGCACCAGATGTGTTTTTGCTAGCAGCCATTAATGACTGAAGCTGCATCTGTGCTGTTTAGATTGGGTCTGAAAGCACGCTGTTCAACCCTAGCATCTATTAGCATGTTTTAACCTCTCTCTCTCTCTCTCTCTCTCTCTCTCTCTCTTGCTCACTCTCTTCCATTATACTATCTCTCTCATTCTTTTTCTCTTCCCTTTCTCTCTTCCGACTGAAAGACAAACACATTCGGGGGTGTACCTACGTGTTATT
>OMOU01035453.1:1232-11822 GCA_900312585.1 Malacocephalus occidentalis
CCTCTTCCGACACATGAATTACTAATGACAGCCGAGTCGGCGCGACGCCGCACCCTTGGCCCGGCCGTGACCCTGCCGCGCGTCGGCCTCAAACGCCGTGGATGAATCTCTCTCTTTCAATATGGCACCCCATTGGTTTTCTCTTGATTGCCAGTTTCTCCCAGAACCCCTTGCGGCAATAAAGACATAACCCCAGCCAGTGGGGAGAGAGGGAGAGAGAAGGAGAAAGAGAGAGAGAGAGAGAGAGAGAGAGAGAGAGAGAGAGGATATCAATCTTCATCAGGCGGGCGAGATAATGACACTTATGAAGACCTATGTCATTTAATATACATCAGCGGCAGCGCTATCATGGCAGACAATAGAAGCGCGGAGGGTCGTGCGGGGCCCAGGGCGCCGCTAGGCCGCGCGGAGCGAGGAAGGGCGCGGAGAAATTAGCCCGCCAGGGCTGCCGCGGCGATATGTCGACAGCCAAGAGAAATCCTCCTCCGGAAGCCTGCTAATCTTGCTAACAAAGGACAGGGAACAATGTGAACAAATTGTGTGGGAAAACTATAAGGAGCCTCGTCGGAGATGAAGTCCACCTCCATTGAGGGCCCGTTTGTCTCCATCACCTCGCTGCGATAAGATCCCTCTCCGGCTCAAAAAACAACAACAACAACAATTTAGATGACACAGTCACAGACTCGATCCATGATATGTCAAAGCAACATAAGACAACGAGAAACAACGAGCAGCAGGAGATGAAAGTAAAAGAAAAACCTTATAGTTCACATCTATAAATGTCTAAAGAATAGAATTATGTGACGGTCATTATGTAACTGTTGCATAGTTTTGCTGGCCAACTGTATTGTGCATTACCCCAATCACACCGACGGTTACAGATGCGAAAAAAATGGCTGAAATGGAGATTAGTTGTTCCTAGAAGCCTGCGTGTCTTCACTAGCATGAGAGATTTGACATGAATATTCTGACTCGACATTTTGCGTCAGATTTGGGGCACCGCTAAAAACCTTGACAGTGAACTCTTCAACGTCAACAGCTACTTTTGCGGGGAGATGACTCGGAAAGATCACCGTTGTCTCCCAGTGGGGAAACTCTGAAGGTCCAGCAGCAGAGCGCTGTGGCTGCACTTGGTACATGTGCCATTACAGCTTGACGGTCATTACTTTATCTATACAAGGAAAGGTTAAAACACACATAAATTAGCACTAGAGTCGGGCGTTTGACTACGACTCCCCACTCCCCTGCACGCACACACACACACACACACACACACGCACACACTGCTGAGGAAGGATATTTAACAGTTGATTGGTGGGAATCGCTCCAGGCTGAGGCGGCTAT
The DNA here is from genome assembly GCA_900312585.1 of Malacocephalus occidentalis. NCBI lineage: Eukaryota > Metazoa > Chordata > Actinopteri > Gadiformes > Macrouridae > Malacocephalus > Malacocephalus occidentalis. The sequence continues at coordinate 2,577 of OMOU01035453.1, forward strand.
AATTTGTTCCGAGTATTAACGCAACGCTGGCGACAGTTTCACATGAACATATGCCCTCGCAGGGTCCTGACATTCATAGGCAACACTTTTGTAATCTCCTCTTCATTCAGTATGATTCCACTGTGAGTGATTGGTTTAAGTAAGGGGGATATTTCCCTGCTGACAGGTGAGAGAGTGTTGTCAGCAGAAAGTTCACAAATCAGACTTTAGATTCATATCTGAATAGGCGGACGCGGCCAAATACGGCTAAACGAGGGCGTTACGCTTTTCCTTCGCTTCCTATTTGTCTCAACCAATCATGTTGCTGGAGGCGGGGATCCGTAATTGGCGAACACAAGCTCGGCCAGCAGTAGTAATATGTCAAAAGGGGTCTGCAAACCGTTTAGATCAGCCACTGTAGCAATACATACACTTTGCTTCCCAAAGTTTTCTTCAGTAGAATATGTAGCTCTGCATACCACCCCCTCTCCTGACCCTAGCATGTGTTTGTGCGTCTGGCGGTATTAACAGTGCTTTGCATTGTTTAGCATAGTGTATGTTGGTAATGCACTCAGAACGGCACATCTGCTCTTATCCCAGCTAATATGCAGGCAGCCTAGCAATTATGAAACTCATACTATTAGCCTCGCAATTAGGAATGCTCGAAACCCGCTCTATTCTTATATATTGCTGTCTCCTTCGACAAATGTACTCTTTGTAAGTCGTTTATGATAAAAGCGTCTGCCAAATGCCCTAAACGTAGAATATCCCCATAACAAAACAGGAAACAAGGCATAACCCTGCCCCTTTGCCATGTTTGGTTCCCATCCAGAAGTTCTGTGATAAAATAGGAGGATTGGTGGATAAAACAATCGGTGGAAGAGGGACGATGATGTAAGACTCCTTCATCCATAAGGTCATCACATCACTCTCACAGCTGCAGGAACAAAACAACACTCATCTGCATTCAGATCCGTTCTCCCACATTCTGCCACATTAACAGCTTCCTCTGCAGTGGAACACCCATGAGTAGATACACAACGCTAACACTAACACACAAAGTATTGTTATTATTCTCTGAAGCCTATACACACTCCTTTGCGGCCACTGTGCACACATTAAAGTGGCTTATTAGTGATGGTTTGTGCGGATGTGCGATTGTGTGATTATGTGTATGTGTTTATGTGTATATATCTGTGTGTGTATACGTGTGTGTCTCTGTGCGCGTGTGTGTGTGTGTGTGTTTGTGCGTGAATGTGTATATCTGTGTGTGTGTGTGTACCTGTGCGTGCATGTGTGTGTCTGTGTGGTGCGTGGGTGCGTATATCTGTGTGTGTCTGTTTGTGTGTGTTTTTGGTGCGTCGGTGCGTATATCTGTATGTGTGTGTGTGTGCGTGTCTGTGTGTGTGGTGCGTGGATGTGTATATCTGTGTGTGTGTGTGTACCTGTGTGTGCATGTGTGTGTCTGTGTGGTGCGTGGGTGCGTATATCTGTGTGTGTGTGTTTTTGGTGCATCGGTGCGTATCTCTGTATGTGTGTGTGTGTGCGTATGCGTGTCTGTGTGTGTGTGTGTGTGTGGTGCGTGGGTGCGTATAGCTGTGTGTGTGTGTGTACCTGTGCGTGCTTGTGTGTGTGTGTGTGTGTGTGTTGTGCGTGGGTGCGTATATCTGTGTGTGTGTATGTGTGGTGCATGGGTGCATATATCTGTGTGTGTGTGTGTGTGTGTGTGTGAGTGCGAGTACCCATGATGTGTGCCTCCCAACCATTCCTCCATTGAAACTCTTGGTGGAACTCGGTTGTCATGGAAATCTTGGCATGTTATCTTGTTAGTGAAGAATGTCTCCAGTCTATCTTTAGCCGCTCCTGCTATCTCTTGTTATTAGTGATTCTTCAGCAGTGACACCCACCCTCCATGACTCATATGCAGTAACAGACACCCGGTATTATTAATGTTTTTACAAAAATAGTGGCACAGGAATAACGGCAGCGGTAACCCATGGTTACAGGAAGACGTCACCTTGGTTTCATTGATCTCTTGTGGGGGTTTGGAATCCAAACTTCTAATGAGGCAACCGTGGCAACTGGCTGACATTTAAAGTGACTTTGTTGAAATATACTTAGCTTTTACGGAGGACAAAATATAGTTTCTCTTTTACGTATAGATATATTATACATCGAGATATATTATTGTTTATTTGCTGTCGTGCCTGTCTCTCCATCTCCATCACTTTTACCTTCCCACACTCCTTTCATTTCCTCTTCCCACACACACACACACACACACACACACACACACAGACAGAGATGGCCTTATATTCGCTTCGGTCTATCTATCTATTCCTATGTAGAGATATATAGATATACTGTGTATCCATACACATACAGACATACAACACACCATTTCTTCCCGCAGAAAGGATGTTCCTCAGGAGCTTCGTTTGAGAAGTGTCACATGATCAGGTGCGTGGCCCTCCAACTGTGGTAATCAGCAGGGAGAGAGAAGACAGGGGAAGGTGTGCCGAGGAGGGAGGCAGGGCCCATAATGGAGCCTCTTCCGAGCGAGTAATAAAGATCTGAGCCTTAATACCGCGGTCAGCCAGCCAGGCACGGAGGCCATTACAGATGAACAGGCTGGCTTAGCACCATGTCCAGGAGGCCTGCACACAGGGTGCTCATACACACACGCACACACACGCACACACACGCACACACATGCACACACACACACGCACACACATTCTATCCTGCTGTGTGTGTGTGTGTGTGTGTGTGTGTGAGATAGAGTAAGCCTTCTTTGATGAATCAGGAATCAGGAATCGACAACATAACTTAAACCTGCACAAACAATATGGCTCATATCTTTTTCTATATTCATTTATTTTTTGTTTCGTTTTGTCCCCCCGACGAGGTAAACGTCTAAATCTCCTTCCCAGAATGTGATATCCTGCGCCTTTTCCCCCCTAAAATGTATTTCTTGGGCGCAAGTTAGGCCATCGCTACACAGCGAGTTGTCCTGCGTTCCCTGAAAGGAGCAGAGCGGAGGGGCCTCGTGTTCACCTCCAGGCGCGAGGAGAGCGACCCGGGTGAGATGAGACGCGCTCGGAGTCATTGCAAATGGCAGCGGCGCTTGAAAGGGAGAATTGAGGATATAGTGATTTGTTAAGAACCTTCATTAACTCTGCATTCAACTTGCCTGCTCTTTGATCACCCACAAGCGCGCACACACACCGATAGCTGCTGTGCTGTGTGTCTTGCTGATTGGAAATTAACACAGTTCAGTGTGGAGTCTCCCAAAATTACCTTTAATCACATGGAGAACGGGGCACTTTTTAATTACATTTAAACATCCCCAAGGCTTTTTCATTGGCTGACGTGCATGACACCGAGCCAGAGACTGCAGAAATCGCATTAGGCCAAGCCTCTCTATATACCGTGTGGGCGATGGAGGAGGTGGGTCACCTGAAGGACACGTGCACAATTTATGTATTTAATGGACATCATTTTATTTTTATTTTTTAAAGAGAAGTGCCCTCTGGCTTCAAAGGGAGCTGATTTCAACTTCCAAGATCTTTATACTTCAAATACATAAAATACACTCCAAATATTTCTACTAGAAATATTTCACACTATCTCACCGTGAAAGTTTTACTGCAGTTTTGCATAAAAAAGATGATGTTATTCAAGCTAAGAGCTTGGAATGTGCAGATACATTTGTTCTACTATGCCCGTTTGTAGTTTATTATTCATAATCTTAATCTTGGTTTAATCTCTGGTGACTTTTGCAGCGCACGTCAAACATACTCCAGATGCCACAAACCCCAATAGTACTCGGCAGCTATGCTAGGCTACGCTACGCTACCACCAGACCCAGTGGTACCACCATGGACCCCGCGTCTCGGCTAGGGTACCACCAGACGCAGTGGTACCACCATGGACCCCGCGTCTCGGCTAGGGTACCACCAGACCCAGTGGTACCACCATGGACCCCGCGTCTCGGCTAGGGTACCACCAGACCCAGTGGTACCACCATGGACCCCGCGTCTCGGCTAGGGTACCACCAGACCCAGTGGTACCACCATGGACCCCGCGTCTCGGCTACCGATAATTCTGCCATTCCCTGAATTCTGACTTAATTTACAGTATCAGGATAACCCGGAAATCAGGCTTCTTGAAACAAGACCCAGATCCTCACACATCAGGCCAAGGCAACCGGTGACAGAAACACAGACTAGCATGTAGATCTGCTTTTTCTTTGCTTTAAAATTACAATTCCAACAAATTGTCGACGCCGGGTTGCTGTCTATCTATGAAGCTGGTGAATATTGCCTGCGTGCCTGTTTTGAAACGCTCCCCATGTGCAACTTCATTGCTTTTCTTGTGTGTACTGTATGCATTCTATGTTGTAGTCGCTTCAATTGAAGAATGGCATGTTTGTTCAATATGCTTAAAGGCCACATTCTCATGTAGGCTCTTTTATGTTTTAGTTGATGGTGTGGGGAGGACCCAAATGCAGGACAGCCAGATGGCTGACGTGATTGAACCCAGCAACGAGGTATTTAAGAAAGAAACTGGTACAGGTAACATAAACTACCACAAAGCACCAAAGGTGATGAGAGTGGTGATTACAGACTAGACACAGCGAGCGGAGAGCAGACAGGACACATGGAAAACATAGAACTAGGAGCGCTAGACAAGGAACAAAATAGACAAACAGTACATACAAAACAACACCTAAACAAACTCAAAAAGTCCCAACCATGACATACATTCGGAGAGAGACATTCTCACGGATGAGTGTTTTATGATGACCAGATGTGTAATTAGACAGAACAGTGCTCTCTGTGTCTAACCGGCCACTGTTTCATTTCATAGCTGTATATTAATTACGGTATATCACATTAGCCTATAACATAGTATACAGTAGTAAGCTAACAGTAGCCTATATTTTCTGTCAAATTGAATTAAAATGCCGTATATAAATGCAATAAATGGTTGTGCACACTTTCCTCACCTTGCGAAAAGGTCATTGGTTTGTAGTGGCGTTTGGTCATTTAGCGGAGGATCTGCACCACACATGTAGGACGGCTGTGGGACACCCGATTGAGTCTTTTCACGCACTTGTAGGCGCCACTGAGCTGCATATATAAAAGACGGAGCATGCCGATCGTGGGTCACCTCCAGCGACATAATGGTTCCAGATTCCAGAGTTCCAGAGTTTGAACCAAACGTGCTTTTTCTCTTTTGGATGCCAAAATGTATGCCTGTAGTTTATCCTGTTGTCGTGATATGTTGGAAATAGGCGGGATCAGTTGTGTTGGCGTTCTCCCGCGGGGAGAGTCTCTGCATATCAAGAGGCGTGCGCTACAATAGGCCGAGTGTGGTTTATCCTACGCAAAGACAGAGTCAAATAGCGCGTCCTTGCGCTTAACGCGCTAGCCGACGGAAAAGGAAAATAATCTGCCAATGACGCAATTAGACGTGGTAGCCACACATTGCCGCCAAAACCAAGCTCCAGCGGCGGCGGCGGCCGGACCCTCGGAGAACACGGGACAAGAGGCAGCACGCGAGACGCGCGGGGAGAGGAGGGCGTGGATGTGGAAAGACCACGATATGTTTTTGGTCTGTGATATAGCGTATATTGCAATATAAAAAAATACAGGATTTGTATGGAATAGCTGTCCATCGTTAACCGATCGTTGACCGATAACCGGCAAGATTCAAATGTACTATTTAGAATGGACGCATGTCTGCCACCCGTTAAAAAAATGTCATGTGTATTTTTACACGTGCAACATTTGTTTCCCAAGCTATTTCCCAACTAGTCCTTGGGAAGCTAGTTAATCAATGTGTCAGAATGCCTTTTTAAACCTGGATTCATTTAAGATTAACTGTCCAACTATCCAGTCCTCGCTGGCTTTTTAAAACGCTTTCAGAATGAGTAAACAAATTGTTAGCATGAATGATTTAGCGTTGGTGGTAGTTTTAGCTAAAAAAAGAAAAAGAGGAAAGTACAGGGATGGACAGAGGGTGTGGTGGTGCAGACAGCAGGAATAGTCGAGCACGTTCTGAGGGTGAATGTGATGCGATGGCTCTCTGGTGCAACACTAAGTACTCTGTAGCCAGTCAAATCTCATGCCACGTTGGATGCTGCAATAAATTGTGTCTGCTCCAATTTCCCTACAGACTAATTCCAAATTCCAGAACATTTATTGGCAAATTAAGTGATTGTGATTCTGTCTCTGATATGCAGCGGCGGAGGATCTCCCCGCAGAATCGGAGACAAGGCTTTAAAGAGATGAAATCACTCTGTGATCTATCTGCCAGCTCAAATGAACACTTGGCTATTTCAAGTTTAATGAATGCTCTGCTTCACTTTGTAAACGAGCTATGTATGTATGCTGTATGTACGCATGTATAACGCTGTTTTTCAGTTTTTCCTTACCCTGTCTGTCCCGGTGTTCGCCATGTACAAAAAAATACATCAAATGAAAAGAAAAGCAGTCACATAGTACTGATTCCCACTCGGAGGTGGGGTGGGGGTGGGGCTGGCAGAGGAGGGTGCTCTCCTCAAAACGACCCAACCAGGGGAGGACTGTACTGTATTGCACCATATTGTGTCTATAGCACATCAAAAAATAACATTATTTAGAAAAATAGCTATGCATCTGTTTATATGTATATATATATATATATATATATATATATACAGTATATCTTGTCCACAATGTATGCTAGCTGGTACAAAAATCTTTTACAAAAATACAGTCATTTTAATTATTCATTTAAATATGTATGTATATTCAAATTATTCAAAAATAATATATAAAGTACCTCAATTCATAAATATGTTTCCGGATCAAAGACATGAACTAAGTGTCTTTTTAAGGATTTCAGATGCATAGCCTGTCTGCGCAGAGCTAATCAGTATGCAGGGGCAAAGGAAAAAGGACCAGCATGAACAGACTTTAATATCGCCATAGACCAGATGCCAATCAAACACCAATATCCACCAACATTGCTGTAGCCATGCTGCACAGCCCTAAGAACTAAGAAGCACCACCAGACACACGATTCAGTGCATTTAGGTCTGTGGCGTACACCTGCATGGGAAAAGCCAATGACTTAACTGCTTTGTTTACAGTCACCACCAGTTGCAAAACTGCCTTGGTTAGCCAAGCCAAGTAAGGAACAGCTTTATGACCCCATTGGCGAAACAATATTGGTGCATACCCTAGGACATGAACAGATGGAACAAGATTCAGTAAAGCCTTAGGAGCCTTAGAGTACAACACTCATCCTACTATTGTATACTTGTCATCATTCAATAGATAACCTTATAGTTTCATAGACAGATAGTCACATCATAAAAATGTAGCCTAAAAAGAAGCAAATGTGAACAACGTCAGAGTACATATGACAAAGTAAAAAGCTGTGTGCGTTGAAGGTCATCTTACGAATAAAGAGGTGTTGTTCAGTTGGGTTGGCTTTCTCCTGAAGGGAGAGGTGTGCGCTACAGTGTGTGTGTGTGTGTGATTTATTAGCCACATGCAAACACAGAGTCAAGTAGCACGTCCTTAACAATGTCGCTCACACGCTGGCTGGCTGATGGGATGACAATCAGCCTGGATGTGCACACGTATCAGTGGCCCCACATCGCCCAAAAACCAAAACAGCCAAGCCACCCGAGATGTCGACACCCTGGTAGAACGCAGGACGGAACGCACCCGAGACACGTGGGGACGGGAGGGGTGGGGGGGGATAGCGTGGGATAGCGTGGGATAGCGATATACAGCGATGTACAGTATCACCGCCGCGGTAAATTGAATGGCGTTCACACAACACATGATTGAAGGTATAGGGAGATGCTGCTCCCAGAACAAGGAGCCATTCAGTCGACGGGAGCGGGAGACAGCTCATCGAAGCAGTGGCAAGTTCTCACCCGCCGCCGTCGACCTGACGGCGAGGTTCCGCCATTCTAGTACATCTGTGGTTGCTGTGGAAACAACTGCTTCCAGTCCACAGAGTCCGTCCGCGGTGGTGGTAGCGGTGGGGCAGAGTGTGTGTGGTTTCTGAAGCTCTATGTGTGAGCCTTCAACCATTGGCCCCCCAAGTTATTCTTGGTCACTCACAGTCTAATGATTTGAATAAGCTATAATGACAAGCAAGGTTTGAAGTCAATGGCGCATATCTGTCTTGGGATATATTCCTGTATATATTTGATCCCTATTCTATCATTTGGGTCATTGCACAAGGTGCTAAAAACCAATGTGTGTGGCAAGTAGTCAATTGTACGTGCTCTTCTGAGGCCAGTGGGAGTCAACGGCAGCAGAATAATAGTTTAGGCCTAGCTGACATTGTCCTCACCTCCTAACCCTGTTTATCTTCACGTTCAAGGTTTTGAGCACAAAAAATACTTTTAAGGCGATGCAATGCATATATACTGTATATATACTGTATATATACTGTATATACGGATTTCTTGTCCTCCGTGGAACAGACACACACTCAGACACACACACACGTGCACACACGTACGCACGCACAACACACACACTCATGTCAGCAATGTAACGGCATCCCCCTCATCAGCAGTGTTAAAACTCACAGGGTGGTTGAAAGTGTGGGAGAACATCCCTGCTATTAGAGCCAGCTATGGCTGTGTAATCCTGCGGAAAGACCCAGAGGAGTCCCAGAACCAGGCCATTATCTCATTAGGACCACTTATGCTCTTGAAAGTGGACCACTGTAGTGAGAGTGGCTGTGTGAGGACCTCGCTCCTTCACGCTCACACTCATACACACACACACACACACACACACACTCACACACATACACACACACACACACACACACACACATACACACACACACACACACACACACACATACACACACACACACACACACACACTCACACTCATACACACACACACACACACACACACACTCACACTCACACACACACACACACACTCACACACACACACACACACACACACACACACACACACACACACACACACACACACACACACACTCACACACACACACACACACACACACACACACACACACTCACACACACACACTCATACACACTCACACTCACACACACACACACACACACACACGCTCACGCGCACACACACACACGCCACCACACACACACACTCACACACACACACACGCACACACACACACTCATACACACACACACACACACACACACATATACACACACTGTAATTCAGTGGTCTTTGGGGCAGA
>OMOU01035538.1:1172-14331 GCA_900312585.1 Malacocephalus occidentalis
GGGGCTGATTGTAAACATGTGAATAAGAGTGTTGTACAGTGACCTCTGACCTCGTCTGTTGGGCGGTGGTGGGCACAGAGGTTGATCATATATGTACATACATCGTATATATCTGTGTATATGTATACATTTGTATGGATATTTTTCATTCCTTTATTTTATGGGGTGTGCAAGAGAAGGCGTCTGTGTTCCTGTGTTCAGATCCTTTTTAGGTCCAGTTTGTGGATTAAGTCCCGTTCCATGGTGACACTGTGACAATCGCATTGTGCAAGTTGAGCGTCAAAGTCTTAATAACGAACAGCATCGTCTGAAGTTTCGCGTACGATGGGATTCCGATCAGCGTTGCTGTTTTAATGTTCCGCTTGGACTCAAATGTTCTGCTGCTAGTTGAAACTCTACATTGTCAATAGGATGGTGAATCTTAACTTAAAGCCCTGTGACGAATTATGCTTTCTTTGGGCTACTGTTGCTTCCCTCCAAAAGCTTTATGGAGTATGTCAAATAATACCTCTTATCTGCAATGCATAATAGTCTTATGGGGTTAAATTATCGGGAAGCTATAAAATCACACAAAGGTGTGCTTAACTGCTTGCATTTATAATCCTGTTTCCCTCATTATTTTCAAGTTTTCGGCACATATCTGAATCGTCCTACCACATGTCGGATATTGTTCCACTCATTCCTTATCGTCTGCTTGTCCCGTTCTTGGGAGCCGAGCAGAATAAACTGGTGTGGGTTTACCTTCGTGTTTTAGGAAACGTTGCCAGATCCTACCAAGTTGTGCACTTTTTGATACCTAATCCTCCCTGTGTCCTGGAGGCAGTGCTCCTCTGTGTGACTGCCTTTCATTTGTTTCCTTGAGACGAGGTGATTGTATTTGAATGTTTCCAGCCAATCAGGTGTTTTCCTTTCCTTTCAATGCTTATCGGCACTTTTCCATGTTCATTGTGTTTGTAATGTAATGTTGTCAATTTGTATACCAAACTATTATGTTCTATATGTATTGAGTTGTTGAACTGCTCATGTCACCCCTGCCCCCCTCCACAAAGATGTTTGTGGTGATTAAAATGCAAGGCTAAATAGAGAGTAAAACTCTGTATATGTCTTGCTATAGTGGTACAGTATTTATCCTATCATCTCTATCCAAGCCTCTTGATGCATATTGTCAGGCAAGGCAGACAATAATTTCCACTTTTTGGACCAATGTTATGGCAAAAAAAACGGCTCAATTTTCCAATTTGCTTTGCATGTGATAGTTTGACATTTTGTCCTTGCATTTAATGTAAATGCTGATGTCATCACTTGCAAATAAAGTTCTTTTTATGAGTCAAGAAGCGCGTGAATTAATATTACTACAGAGGAACGGTTATACGGGGGCAAGGCTGAATCCCGGAAGTACGTCACCCAGACGTCATGGCAGTTCCGAGGGGGCGGGGCTGAATCCCGAACGACGTCACCTAGGCTTCCGGCTGAATAGTTAGGAGGGGGCGGGACTGAAACCCGGAAGCGCGTGACCCAGCCGTCCGGTTAGGTCAGAGGGGGGCGTGTCAGAACTCGGAAGCACGTGACACTGTTTTCCGGTTAGTGTTGAGGGGGGCGGGTCTTATGCAAGCAGCTTCTCGCAGCGTTAAGTTTACTCTAAGCGTGCCTCTTCCCACTGAGCTCTTCTTGCAGTTGATGCTAATCCTGTGAGAACGGATCCGTGAACAATGGTGAGAGCATGTTTGGTTTGCAATGAAGTACAATACTTGTTACCTGTAGGAGGCTAAGCTAGGCTAGCACCCTCTATAAAGGGACGCAACAGTAGGGATCCGACCGGTCAACACGGGACCGCTTGTATTCGTCTTCAGCTAACGCCACATAGCGGAGGTTTAGCTCCACTTGTCATCGGTTACTAAAACTACAACTACGGTGTGCCGCATTGACAAATGACTTCCGTAAAGTCTACGAACGACCTGCTGGAGGGGCGGGGCTAAACTGACTGACTTCAATTCCCTGCTTCAGATTCCTGCGCTGTCCAACGCTTCAGTGTGCATGAGGGACCCTCAGAGAGTCCAGGACCTGATCCAGGCCATGCAGAAAGGGGGTCCGAACACTTTACAGGTACTGACTACAACCTGGGTTCTACACTTTCATGTATGAACTCCACCCAGGTTTCAACACTTTCAGGTACTAACTCCATGCAGGTTTCAACACTTTCAGGTACTAACTCCACCCAAGTTTCAACACCTTACAGGTACTAACTCCACCCAGGGTCCAACACCTTACAGGTACTAACTCCACCCAGGGTCCAACACCTTACAGGTACTAACTCCACCCAGGGTCCAACACCTTACAGGTGCTAACTCCACCCAGGGTCCAACACCTTACAGGTACCCAGGGTAATCTGTGCATCTGCTTTGTAGGTGATTTCAGACTTCGACATGACGTTGACTCGGTTTGCACACAATGGAAAGCGCTGTCCGACCTCTCACAGTAAGTCCCCTTGTTTAAGACGTGTGTTTGTCGTCTCAACGCAGGTCTGATGTCAGCGTAATGTGCTGTTTCTTGTGTGCAGATATTCTGGATAACAGCCAACTCATTTCTGATGAGTGTAAAGAAAAGGTAATCATTACCGTATCCCCGGTTATGACACATTACTAACTCCATTAAACACAACAAGGGACCACAGCCTTCATCATCGTTGACATTCCCTAAATGTCATGAGGTCTTGTACAACTTCTGCCACAACCTCCAAGCATTCCCGGTTGTCCCTCAGCTCAAGGACCTGCTCAACATGTATTACCCCATCGAGATCGACTCCTCCAGGACCATAGACGAGAAGCTCCCTCTCATGGTGGAATGGTGCGCACTTCCATAGAATAAGCATTCACTATTTAGCGGATGTGGAGATGGACTGCGTTTTATACAGCACAGTTCTGACCAAAAGGCTGATGTTGAGTTCTTGTGTGTTGCTGTGTCCTCCAGGTGGACCAGGGCACATGAACTTCTAGTGCAACAGAAGATCAGGAAAGATCAGCTGTCCCTGGCTGTCCAGGAGTCGGATGCCATGCTGCGGTATCAAGACAAATATTATTATTATTATTTCATAGTACTCGACATTTTTGTCTAGTTTGCCTGTAAGTGTCTCTAAAAATGTAATTGATGATTCAAAGAGTATTAAAGTGTCCTCTGGTTGTGGTACCAGGCGTTGGGCTCCAGTGATGACTTGGTGACTCCACAGGGACGGGTACCAGCTGTTCTTCGACCGCCTGCACCAGCACAGCATCCCGCTGCTCATCTTCTCGGCCGGCCTGGGGGACGTCCTGGAGGAGGTTATCCGCCAGGCGGCCGTCTTCCACCCAAACGTCAAGGTGTTCTCCAACTACATGGACTTCGACGAGGCGGTGAGAAGGGAAACATTAGCTCAGACGAGATGTTCCCGTAAACGTTACAGCTGATGGATCGGTGGAGGTGGAGGAGAAACGTCATGCAGGAAGCCGGCCTCCATCTTGCATTTTCCTTAACATCGACGATGTTCTGCTCGGTGACATTATTCTACGTTATTGAAACTATACTTAATTGATCACAGGTGTGGAGCAGTGTGTCATTTACGACACATTTACGATACTAGCTGAATGGAGGACAAAAAGTGTGTCTCTGCAGGGTGGAGACTGAGAAATGAAGCCGGCTGTCTGCTTCTCCCCAGGGCGTGTTAAGGGCCTTCAAGGGGGAGCTGATCCACATCTACAACAAGCGAGAGGGAGCCCTACTCAACACGGAGCACTTCCAGGAGCTGGCGACCCGACCCAACGTGCTGCTGCTTGGAGACTCCCTGGGGGACCTGACCATGGCCGACGGGGTGCAGGACTTGGACAACGTACTCAAGATAGGCTTCCTCAACGACAAGGTAAGAACAAGATGGAGGCTTGCTCCTTCAGTCAATGTTGGAACAGAAGCGTTTCATTGATCATCCCACACGCCGGAGGTCAAATGGACAAACTCTGTCCTACTGAGGACTTGAGCTAGTCGGATTGGGGTGAGCAAGATGGGTTATTTTAAGTGACCAACTGCTGTCTGCCAAGATTGTTGACGTCACTAAACATCTGCCCAGTTTACAAGAACAACATGAATGCTGGTTTCATGTTTGTATGACGGTATTTAGCAGGGTACTCCTTTGTGCGACTAAGGAGACTTTTCTACAAACTACAAAACCACTGCAGCTTCTGCAACGTAGACTTGGGGGTAAAGACCAGATCCTTTTTTGTTTAGTTGGCACATCAAACTTTTACACAAAGTAAAAAAAGATCCTTCTTTGCTGAATATATTGCACCATAAACAAAAAAACAAAAAATGCTTGCAGGGCTAGTCTGATTGAGAGATGCAGCAGAAGCACGTGGTCACTGCTGATATCACAACTACTACTATGGAGTTGGTAGAGTGCCATAATGTCACAAACACAAAGAATGTTTTACAGATATCCAGTGATTTGCAAACAGAATGTGATTTACAAATGCCCCACGATTTGCAAATACACACACCCTGCTTTGCAAGTACAAGGCCTGTCATAAAATACAATGTGTTTTGCAAATAAAAATGCTACTTGCCAACAAATAAAGGGCAGGTTCCAGAAATGTAAACAAAGAATTGAAATAAATAAAAGAAATGAAAATGAATAGAATCTTTTACTAGCCGAATGGAGGACAGACGCCGCTGTAGCACCACCTGCTGTTTTGCGTTGCGTTTGCAGCTTGTACAAGCTTTTACATTTGCAAGTCGTACACGTGGAATGACATTCTTTGTTCACATTTCTGGAACCTGTCCTTTTATTTAAGTATCGTTTTTATTTGCAAAGCACATTCTCTTTGTTTGCAAATCGTGGGGTTTTTGTCAAACATATTCTTTGTTTGTGATGTTATGGCACTCTACCTCCTCCATGGACTACAGTCGTGATTCACCTCCAGAGCTTTCATTTAGGTCAACGTGAGTGCTTTTGCTTCTCCTCTTGTTGTATGAGTATTAATACTGCGTCAGTATTTGTATTTACATCTAACTCAATTTGCATGGAGGCCTGAGTGTTAGCGCTGCCATAGAGTTAACGTGAGTTAACGTCAGTCTCCGTCTCCACTCCCCCGGACCCCAGGTGGCGGAGAGGAAGCCCTTGTATCTGAACTCCTATGACATCGTCCTCCTGCAGGACGAAACCATGCATGTTCCCAACGCCATCCTGGACTTCCTGGTGGCCAACCAGTGACCTCGACACTCCACCTTTTGTTTGTTACCTGAGACGGAGGTGTGAAATATGTTGAACAAAAGTAACCCGGTTTGGTGTTTCGGTTCCCACGTTAACATTCAAAAGACTCAATGTTTTTAACCGTTAAGTCGACAACCGCCCCACAGCTCGACTGCAGCTGTGACTCGGTTTCTTCCACTACTTTTGACCTGTTCGGGTGTGGGGGATGTCAGGCGTGCGGGGCGGCAGACCTGCTGATTTTCTCCGACGGAAGATGTAGCGAAGAGTCTCTGTTTTGTTGTCATCACGGTTGTTTTTAGTTTTGATGTCGATTCTTTAGTTTTTATTCTCACATCGTAAGGATAAAGGGAAGTCAGTTCATGAGTGGAAAACAAAGCACTAAACACGTGAGGGAATTTGTTTACATTCCTTCAACAGCTTTGGTTTTTTCACTGTTAATATTCTGTTCTACCAACAATAACTCTGACTATTAAATATGATGACAGCAGCGCCTTCAAGAGGTGGCATGAGGCCCCTGCACTGACATGGAGCCATTTTGTTTGTTTGTCTCGGTGTTCCAATGAGAAACTGTTTTAAACGCTAACCCTGTTCCCGATGGTAAACCCAGAACTAATTGAATATGTAAACATCATACCAGAGTGTATGAGTCATGTTCCAGTGTTACATTTTCTGTTATGTACGGTTTAAATAAAACAAATGTTTGTCTTGTATGTGGATTGTCAGAGAATATATATTTTGAGTACTTTGAAAGCATTTGCAATTTACAGTTCAGTTAAAGTTTATTTAATTTAATTTTTATTAGAAAAATGGTCACGTTTATTACAAGATATAGTTCACAACAAAGAGCACTTTTCTAATGACACTTCTGGTATTGCACCCATAATCTATTCCCAAAACAATGCACTGGCCTGAAGCTGAGGCCAGTGAGAGTCTGTCCTACACACACTCCACCCAGGCTGCTTCATTGTGTGTTATGATGGGCCCAGCCCAGCGCTTCAGAAGGCATCAAGGGAGTATTCTTAAGGAAACGGGTGTACTGCATAGTTTCATGTTTAGTTTCACATTTTGGAATATTCCATTTTTTAAGGCCACTAACCAAAAAAAAAAAAACCAAAACATAAATACCGACTGCATACTAATTACCAGTGCTGTCGTATAGCTTTTCAGCTATGATTAGAAAAACAGATTTTTTTATAAACCAAAACCTCCAACGTAACCGCCAACACATAGCTAGTCCAGATGTTCCTCCAGTGTCCTCACAGCTCCTGGTGCCGGGCCTTGTCCTCCTCCTCCTCCGCCTTCAGCTTCAGCTCGTCCAGGAGGATCTTCCCGTCCTGGTCCCTGTCCTGGTTGTCGAACATGTCCTTGATGATGGCGCTGGCGTCCATCCCCGGCCGCAAGCGACCCTTCTCCTCTCGCACCTGGTTCATGATGAACTCGGAAAACTGGAGACGGGGAAACAAAATGGAGCCGTGTGATATTCCATCGTCGGGAAGTTAACCTCACAGGGTTCATGCAGCTCTTTCAGGAACCTGGCACGCTGTGGCTGAAGCAATAAAGCGATGCCAATGACATGCAGGCTCCTCCCACCTCCTCCAACGGCACCTCCAGGTCTCCGTTCAGGTCCATGGCGGGGAAGAGCGGGTCGGGTCCGTCTCCCACCCACACGAACATGTAGCCGTCCGGCACACCCTTACTCAGGCTCAACAGCTCCAGCTCAAAGAACAGAACCGCACTTTTGGGAACCCCCGCAGCTGGAGGGGGGGAAGGAGAGAGGGAGTGTTGGAGTGAATTCAGATCCATGCCAGTCACAGTCATAGTGCGTGAACCGCACATTGCGGCGACGGCAATGAATACGCAAAGAGACGAACAACAAGGATGTAGTACTGACCTCCGTTTTCCCCGTGACCCCAATGGGGCGGAACAAGCACCTCCCTCTTCTCCCCGACACACATGCCCTTCAGACCGTCGTCCAGACCCTGGATCACCTTATTGGCCCCCAGCGTGGTGAAGGTGGCCGAGTCATAGTGGTCCCTAGCGGGAGAGGAGGGGACCCCTTTACGACCTTCGTTCTCCAGCATCGACCGACTGACGTCTTGGTATTTCAGCATTACAGCGACACAAATAACGTGCGAAAAGAACCTGCTCTTGAGGTCATCTGAACGGAGACAGACAGGCGAAGATGATTTACATGCATGAGATACGCAGCAGGCGCAGTGTGGCGGTGCGAACAGCAGGCAGCGCTCACGAGGAGTAGAGCAGGGTGCCGTCCATCAGAGAGCAGTTGTAGCGGTACTGGATGACGTCGTCCACCTCGCTGGTCCCAGTGCACAGCGGGGGCTTGTGGGTCACCCGGATCTCCACCGGGTCCTCTGGGTTGTGGAAGTCGATGACGTGGATGTCAAAGATCAGCACTGCGGAGCCGGGGATGAGGTCACCTGCAGCGGGACACACAAGATTGCTTTATTTGTATGAACAATAACGTTGCGGCAAGGAAGACCTCAAGCATTCTACAGGTTCACACATCTCTTGGGATCGATCTGTATACATATTATGTAGGGCGCTGATTCCTGAGCGTAAAATGCCTGCACATCCTGAGCACCCTCCACACCCTGAGCACCCTGAACACCCAACAATCACCCTGGACACCTTGAGCACCCCGAGCACCCTGTACACCCTGAGCACCCTGGCCACCCAACAAACACCCTGGACAGCTTGAGCACCCTGTACACCCTCAACACCCTGGACACCCTGGACACCCTGGACACCCTGAACACCGTCGAGTTCTGAACATGATGCTCCGGGGACTCACTGATTCCCTGTTCTCCGTACGCCATGTGAGGAGGCACCGTGATCCTTCTCCTCTCCCCGGTGCACAGACCCTCCAGTGCTTTGTCCATCCCGGAGATCACGTAGCCCTTGCCGATGTAGGTGTTGTATGTGCTGTTCCGCTGGTAGCTGCCAGGGGGCGCAAAACAGCAAAATTAACACATTTTGTGGACTTCATTTGCTTTGATCTGAATGGATTTCCCAAACTCCGTGCCTGGAAAATGAAGTCAATGCAGAAGTGCCTTAAACCTGCATTACACTCACTTCACATTTCCCTCACAAGTTTACAGTCTTGATTGCTAATTTCAAGTCTTGCCAGGACACTCATAGTAGTGGACACTGACTGGTTCAGCCAAGCGGAGAGCTTGAAGCCTGGCCAGAGCGATCTTGAGAGAGAAACGGGATGTGAACTTGCCAGGAGCGGTCTCGTGAGCGGATCGCGCCCCCTACCTGCTCATGAACGGACTGCACCCCCCCCCCCCCACACCTCAACAGGTGTTTACCTGGAGTCGAAGGCAGAGCCGTCCTGGAAGGTGCCGTTGTAGTGGTAGCGAATGTAGTCGCCCTTCGCGGTCTTGCGGGTGCAGTTCTCGGCTGGCCCGGTGATCACCACTGTCACGTCGTCTTTAGGGTTGAACAGATCCACCAACAGCACCTCGAACACCAGCGTGGCGTGAGGAGGGATCTGAGTCCCTGTGGAGATGGAGGAGAACTATATGGTTAGAGCATTTAAGACGACTATATATATATATATAGTCTCAACGTTTTCGACCTGTGTGTGTGTGTGTGGGGTGGGTTAGGAGGGCCGCCGTGCACGGGTGTACAGGCATGGTGTTAGCTGCGACAATAAAAAAGACGGGGGGTTGTCCGTCCGGTAATTATTATATTAATTATTATTATTTGAATCACAATCTGTGTGTGTGTGTGTGTGTGTGTAGTACCGTAGCCTTTCTCTCCGTAGGCCAAGAACGGCGGGATGATCACGACGCGTCTCTCCCCGACACACATGCCGGTCAGCCCCTGGTCCATGCCTGCGATGAGGTGCCCCTGGCCCACGTACGTGTCGTAGGTCTTGTTCTCCGAGAAGCTGAAGGGACGTGAGTTTAAAAGCGGTTAGGTGTTACATAAGAGTGGCTGGCTACACACACACACACACACACAGTGAGCGGGAGGCGGAGCTTGGCGTAGAACCATCAGCTGATCGTATGAGGGGGAGGTTCCTGGCCCCCAGCTTCCCCACCTGGTGTCGAAGTCGGCGCCGCTCAGCAGGGTTCCGTTGTAGTGGTAGCGCACAAAGTCCGACGGCTCCACCGAGCGACTGCAGCCGGCCGGCCTGCTGATGGTTCTGGTCTGGACGAGGTCTTCGTTGCTCCAGATGTCCAGCAGCAGGATGTCAAACACCAGCACTGCGTCCGGAGGGATGACGCCACCTTGGAGGGGGGGGAGAAGACAGTGGGAACGTTGGGGATGTTGCTTAGCGATAGCGGTGGAATCAAAATACACCAACAACCATCTGCTGCATGAGGAAGGTGTCCTCCTCTGTGTCTACCGGTCCCGATGCTTCCGTAGGCCAGGTGCGGCGGGATAGTGATCTTCCTGCGCTCGTTGACGCACATTCCCAGGATGCCGCGGTCCATCCCGGCGATAAGCCGCCCGAGGCCCACCTGGCTGGTGAAGGCATTGCCTCTGTCATGGCTGCAGGGGGAGAGAAAAACATACAATAGAGGTCTATTCAGAAATGTAAATAATATAATAATAATAATAATTATCATAATCATAATAATCATAATAATTAGCGTGACGTAGACCGTTTGCGTAGCTACGGCGTAGATTCGACGCAGTATCGTATTCATAGTTAGTCTTTATTATTATGTAAGACGTTGAGGTCAATGGTTAAAACACGCCGACGTGCGTACAACCAGAGGTGGAGCAGATGTGCATGGATGCACATAGCATTATTTGCCGCTTTATATACAATATATACAAGTTACCTAGAGTCGAACTTCTTTCCGCCGTCGTGGAATGTCCCGTTAAAGTGATAGCGGACGAAGTCCTCTATTCCCACTTCTCTGGAACAGACCGTGGGGATGTGGTACCGGTCCACCACCACGTCTATCAGGAACCCCGCGTCGCAGCCCACCAGAAGAACACCAGAAACACACAGCAGGAGCCAGGACCGCAGTACAGCCTCCATACTGGGACGTGTTGCAGACTGGCGCCGCTGCGGATCGGAGGCTGTAGTGGAGAGGGGGCATGGCTTGCGGTCCCAGCCTCCACGCCCCTGCTGGAGTGTCAACGTGTAAAACTCAGCATACATGACTGCAGGCCAGTGGCGTTTCCAGACCCATGTTACTGGGAAACACGACTTCACATTGTTTAATTAAACAAAAAAACCCATAAAATACCATGATTGGTATCTGTTTCAGTCACTTTTCATTAAATTACAATAATTAAAACAACATAAAACACATTCCTGTTAGCTTTGCAAGACATCGATACTTTAATCATTGTTGTAGACTCTTCATTCGGTCCACAGGAGAGTCCAAGCTCAGTGTTACTGACTCTCAACTCTAAATTCTAAACTCCCAACTCTAATCTCAACTCTCAACTCTTAGTGTCCCTTGGGGGACTGATGATGCGAAACGCATGAAGTCTCCATGTTGTTTTCCTTCTAAAAGTATTCCTACTCCATCCCCAGAACCCACCCCAAGTTCCTGTCGCGGCATGTCTTGGCTTTGCTGGGTCACTCATGAGTAATGGGCACATCCAGTAGATCATATCCTATGATATGCTGTATCTTATAGCATCTGCTCTCCCCACTGACTTAGTGCAGCAGTGCAGCATCAAGCACATTCTTATGTTCGGCGGATCACAAAATATAAGACTTCGTTAGCGTCGAGACCTTTTTATTATTTAATCAAAGAATTTAATTCAAGTCATAAGTCCCTTCTCCTAAAAATACACGAAAAAGAACCCATTCAAATAAAATACATACAAACGTAAAAGTAGCAACGCCAGGGGTGGACACTAAGACCCAGCAGCTCAGAGAGCGAGAGAGGCTCCTCGGGGCAGAAGTTTGGAGAAACCAACCAAACTCTGCTTCTCCTTCTCATTCCTTAACGATGGTTCGGGACATTATAAACTTAATGGACCTTCATCGCTGAAGAGAGACCCGACAGGGAAACACACGTTGAACTCGGATCACGGGAGGAGGAACCAAGGAACCAAGAAACCCAGGAGCTATGCCCATCCAGAGGAGAGGACGGAGAGTCTCCCTGTCCTGGTTGTGTCTGGTCCTGGTGATCCCGACACTAGCGGACGCCCAGTATGAGACGTACAGCTTTAAGAGCTTTCCCGAGGCCGACATCGTGTCCCTGGACGCGGCGTACGGCGGGGCCCTGGAGCAATACGCGGCGCACAGCTGGGGACCCAGCATCAGGGCCCTGGAGCTCAGCCTTCGGCTCCACCGGCTCCTGCGGGAAAGCGAGGCGCTCTGCAGCCGGACCTGCGGCACTGCCGGCCGGGAGGAGGACCGGGGCGACCCCGGCGGCCTCCTCCGTGTCATGGAACACTTCATTCTGCGGGCTTCGTGTCTGAAGAGGTGCAAGGCGCAGTTGCCCGTGTTCTCCGTGCCCCCCCCGCGGAGAGACACCCTGGACGCCTTCGAGAAGCGGGTGCCCTACCGGTACCTGCAGTACGCCTACTACCAGGTGAGCCTAGTCACCCCAGGTGGGTCGGAAGCGGCAGCACACATTGGTTTGAGAAGTACACATCACACAGGGGATACGTGTGAGATGATGTGTCCACAATGAGGCCTCAAATACCCGCAGACCACCAGAGCTTGTGTCTTCGCTGCGTTTTTGTGGGTTATAGTTTGGCATATGGGAGGGTAGCTGCATGGAGACACAGTGACATGATGTGTGTTGCATCAGTATTTCTCCTTCTGAGTGCGTTATCCTGATGATCAAACACACATCCCAACACCTGGTGGTCGCGGTCTCTCCCCCCCCCCCAGTACCCATGAAGAGTTGATGGTTTGCCACGTATCTGCTGCTGAACCCCATTTAACAACCCATGACAGCAGAGAACTTCCCTGCTCCAATAGATTCAATGTGGGTTTACATTTCATGAAGAAATATGATATTCCTTTGTTGAAATTGTGGCTTATTTAACATTTAACATTAATTTGTCGAGCAGAGCCTAATGGTCAGAACCGCCGATAGGAGGCCCCAGACACCCACGTTATTAATGTGTACGTATTTATTATTATAACTGTGAATTTGTTAAACACTTTCTTTTGGGGCTCATAAACGGCATGCGAACCTCTCGTCCAAGCAAATAATATAATTATGTGGTGAACTTTCACCACCATATTGGTTTATTTTTTATCAACTGAATAAACAAACGCTTGTTTTTACCATAGTGATCTGAACTCTCTTAGGGTTTTTTAAGTGTGAGTTCACTTTCAAAGCCAATTCCTCCTCATCTTGGTTCCCACAGCAGTTGAAGCAAAACTGAAAAAATGTCTTTTTTTATTAAGCATTGTTTTTGCTTTCAGTCGAACAATCTGGAGAAGGCTGTGTCCGCCGCCCACACCTTCCTGCAGAAGAACCCGGAGGATCCGTACCTCACCAAGAACATGAACTACTACAAGAGCCTGGTGGACGTGGAGACGTACCTCGTGGACCACGAGGAGCGGCCCTATGAGGTTCACAGCCATTCGCTCGCAATCGCTTTCTTAGTGAGCATCTCCGGTGTGTTCGGCGAGACCCGGTGTTCCTTCTCAACGCCGGCGTGTTTTGTCTTTGCGTTGCCAGAGTGTGTTCCTGAAGGCGGTGAAGCTGTACAACAACGACGACTTCAGCGGCAGCGCCCGGAACATGGAGCTGGCCATCGAAGAGTTCTTCAAGGCGTACGACCTCTGCCTGGCCGGCTGCGAGGGGTCCTATGAGATCATCGAATTTAAAGACTTTTATCCCACTCTAGCAGGTACGACAGTCCTCTCTCTCTCTGTCTCGCTGTCTCTCCGTCTCTCCGTCTCTCTCTCTCTGTGTCTCTCTGTCTCTCTCTGTCTCTCTGCCTCTAAGACTAGTGGTT
>OMOU01036537.1:491-22890 GCA_900312585.1 Malacocephalus occidentalis
TGGTTTTGGACAACTGGAAATACGCCATCATGACACAGGTCAAAGACCTCCTCCTCCACGACCACAACACTGTGCTACCCGACTACGGAAGGTGAGAACGCCAGCGTTGACCAGTTTGGTACGAATCAAGTTCAAACGTGGCAAAGGCGTTCGGATTCCTTGTTATTAATATTCTCTTCCGAGTGTGACACGGTGATATCTGGGGCCGACAGGATCGGTCCGCTGTCCGACGCCCTCGGGGACCTTTACAAAGAGTTCAACACGCTGAAGGAGCGCCTCGGGGAGCTGACGGTCAAGTTCGACGGCGTGGAGGCCTTTGCGGATGACGTGAGAGTGGGCGGGAGCCCCGCTCGGATCCGGGGTGAAGCCAGACCTTCTGCAGGCAGACGGGCGGACGAGAACACGACCCCCGCAACAGGGGAGCAGAGCAGACCGCAAGGAAGAAGAACCAGAGTCGTGGTTAGAAGAATAAAGAAGCCTGCTTTCGGTTCCTGAGCAATTCTTGCCCCCCCAGTGGAAGACTCGAGAGACTCAAGACCCCACCTGTCCAGGGTTCGCCCGGACTGCCTTCCCTCTGCAAAACCCTAGTACTAACTTGGCATCATTACTCCTACTTTTGCTTAGCATTGCTTCACATATTGTTCTTAGATGTTGTTAATGTGCTCAGAATGGCACGTCTGCTCTTATCTCAGCTATAGAAACTATTAACCTCGCTACTATGAATGCTCGAAACCTGTTTTATTCTTAACTGTATGTACCACGGTGTTATATTGCTGTCTCCTTCAAACAAATGTAGTCTTTGTAAACTGCTTTGGATAACAGCGTCAAATGTCAAATGCCCTAAATGTAAATGGGAGGGGGGTAAAAAAAAAAAAACTAAAGCACTAACTATATAACGTTTATCTTACTTTTCTTGTTTTTAACTGTAGCCGTTTGCCGTCAAGGTGAGATGAACATTGTATGTGGGGAGGAGTACCATGGTGTAAATACATTTTAGGCCCTAGGATTAAAACGGACGAATTAACAATCTAATCTAACTTGGCCCCATAATGGAGTTCAGGTTTCACTTTAGCTTTAAATTAAGAGTAAACACTACGATTCCACTGTTGGTAACTTTATCCAACTGGATAGTTCATGTCATGGCTACACCTATTACAGTGTTACGGACAACAGCAGACGCTTGGTTTAAGGTGCGACGCGCATATCGTTAGGTTTCGTGTTCGTTTAACGCTCTTTCGTAAAAGGAAACTGAAACTTAACTTCATTTCGATTAGGGACCGTCGTGCAAATCTAGGACATTTCGCGATACGAATATACGTTCCGATGACTTTTTTTTAGTATTTCGTATTAGTTAGAAACGTATTAGGCAATGGTATGAAAAAAGCACACACACGGTCTAAAAAACAGATCGCACACATTATAGAACACATAATAGGCACGCATTCCAATCCATCAATCAATTGTAGACGGTCCCTTCCTGGAAGGTGCCTATATACTCTGTCAACAGTCAGACGCGCATTGTTGGTGCTGAACAGTGTCGTGTGTGAGGACTGAGAAGCGATGTGACCCACACAGGTGCGTGGAAGAAACTGCATTTTATAACATACACGATATTTGTAAAAGTGTATTTGAATGTTTTTACGAGCGTTTGTTGCAATGAAAAACTGCAGCCAGGAATCGCTGTTGGATAGGCTAGCTTGTAAAGTGACGATGACGCATGACGTAGTCCGTTTTAATTAAGTAAATACTATGATAAGACGTAGTTCCTAATGCACAAATTAAATTGAATACTAATTATTGCCATTTTAATGTTGGGAGTCGGATGCATTCATTTGATAAGTCGGGTGAGTAAGCATATGTTTTTATTGGTAGCTTTATCCAGTTGGATAAAGTTACCAATACAAATTGCTCAGGATGATTTGATGCGTGCCTTCCATTTCATAATGATCAGCAAAAATATGTTTTGGTATACGGGCCAAAATATAGGCCGCAGAGGGGGTCAGAAAGACGTCTTCGGATCAGATGGAGCAGAACTTGGATCACCCACAGGGTGACCCTCAGGGAACCAGGAAGAAGGCCAAGAGTCCAAAGAGAAGCCACAAGGTAAGATAGGTCTATCTGGATCTAGAATTTCAGATCATAGTTTTTAGCTGATAAAGTAATAATAGTCCACCACCCTGGGAATATTTGCATATTGATTACCTTTATAGTTTATATTGATTAAAGCAGGGGTGTCAAACTCAATTTCATCCTGGGCCACACCAGCGTTATGGTTGCCCTCAAAGGGCCGGTAAGACTAAATGAATATATGTACTCTTTATCATATTACATAATTGCATCTGCATTTGATGATTATTGGTTGTAGTAATAACTTAATTAATAACTAGCTATGAAAGAAGTCTAGGAACCATAATTGCAAGCAGACATTCAAGTGTCCAACTATTGTACAATTTAGGGCTGGACGGGGAACATCATTCAAGCTGGGAAATATAGTCCCAGTCAGATTCTTAAATGATGTTCAAAATATTAGTAATTGTTACAAATAAATATTGAGCAAAAGCAGAATACTTCACAACTGCATTAAACATGTATTGACACACACACACACACACACCAAATGCCCCTATATTGCTTACGGTAAGAGACGCATCAATCACTGTCATCCACTCTAAGGCTTACAGTAAAACGTCCTTCCCACTGTTTAGTTGACGAGGTAACTTCTCTCCATGTCTGAATCTGGTGCCGACGAGATTCAGACACGGATGAACGGACATTATAGTGTAGGTATAGTGTAGGTACGTGCAAACTTGTTTAAAGCGAACCATGTAAGCGGTGCGCGCTCTCTCTCCGTTTCTCTATCTCACACTCGCTGTTTGCACACGCAAATTACGAGCGTGCCAAGTTTTCTGCTGCTTGAATGACACATAGATGATCCAAAACCTGTTTTGTTGCTTTTTAATGTCCTGCATTCTGCTGATTCTTTTCCCGCCCAAGCGGTGGCGTTGATGTCAATGTGTCATTGCAATATTGCGCCGCTGCGAGTAAGCACTGGCCTGGTCCGCCTCTCAGGCCACCGGGAGTTCCCGGTGCTCCTGATGGCCAATCCGGTCTGATAAGCAAGTTATATTCTTTGTGAGCTCTCGCGGGCCACATAGAATGAGGTGGCGGGCTGGATTTGGCCCGCGGGGCTTGAGTTTGACACATGTGAATTAAAGGATCATGTGTGTGTGTGTGATAATGCGTGTGGTGAATGACGTATGTGCGACCAAAGCATGTTTTGTACTTTCCAGGATGGGCCAAGCAAGAATGCTGAAGGGTCAAAGAAGAAAGCCAGGAAAAGCAGACGAAAAAGGAAGAAGTCTGGCCCAGCTTGCTCGGGAGGAGAGGATTCTGATGATGTCCAATGTCTGGTGGATGAGACAACGTTGTCAGAGGACACCCTGCTGGAGACCCCAGAAGTCCAGTCTGGGGACCATCAAGCCCAAACCAGTGATCTCCGGTCCCAAGAAGACAACTTGCCGCCTCAATCGAAAAAGCATAAATTACAGCGTAGCAAAGAAGTTGAAGTGGTGCACGCCCAGACTCAAACCACCAAGCGCAAGACTAGAAGTTGGGCAACACAGACTTCAGCAAAGACTTGGTGCAGTCAATGCCAGGAAACACGGTCTGAACCCGTTGATGACACTCAACAGAAGGAGGGGGACCTGGCCATGGTAACAAGCAGCACTGTGGAGACTCAGTCAAATCCAAACGTCCAAACGACATCTTCTTCGATAGCTGGTGAAAATGCATCAACGGAGGAGAAGGCAAACCTCAAAGAAGGTGTCCAGAAACACAAAGGCAGTCCCTCGGAGAAAAGCACTACACCAGAGTCCCAATTACCAAAAGATGCCACGGCCAAGCCTGTTTTGTATGCACAAGCCGTGACTGAAGGGACCACAAAGGTGACAAGGGAGTCTGGAGAGGCATCCCGCAGGCCGTCCCAAAGCGAGGCAGAGCTGTAAGCACCATCACTTTGAACAGGTGTATACAGACGATGAAATATAACGGCATTGCCTGACATCATGTCCGTTGTCTCTTTGTATTCCCACCTCAGGGGCCAAACTTCAGGGGGATCTTCACCTTCTGAGTGCCCCATGTTCACCTTTCACATTCATGCTGTGTTGGATAAGAAATTTCGTTTTAACCCCAAACATGACAAAATGATTCTGCGTGGAGTAAACTTACATTTTTGTCTTGACGTGACCAGTTTTGTGTAAGTATACATGATGTGTGTGTTGTGCTGTAATGTGACTACTTAAACTCTACTTTAACACTCTTCAAAATGTCTTGTCTTCAGTGAGCTGCCTCAGAAAGGCTCCCTGCTCGAAGCAAGTTTTTCCATTAAGAACAGTGATGTCACACGTGGCGAGATGTTGACCTACACGTATGGCACACAGCAACGAAGCAAAAACATAGAAGAGACGGCCATGAGGAACATGCTTATTCCACGTGACAACGCTGTGAAAGGTGGAAACACCGATGCCTGCAGTCTTTTACTGTACATGTATCTGAATTCACTGTAAATAACCAATGACTGAGCAGTATGTGTTTCGTTTTAGAACTGCACCTTTTTGAGGGCTACATTTGCCGAATGGAGCACACATTCTTTGTGGCAAATTTTTGGCCAACTGGCTGGAACAAACCGAAGGATATTGCGGAGAGCTGGAGTTTCTCGGTGTTGGTCTTGCTGGAAAGTATATTTAAGAAATGGTCTCCAGCTAGCAAAGAAAACACAAAGATTCTGCATCGGAAGTTGACCGATTTCCAGTATACTCTCAGTTGTCCTGAACCAAGAATAGTCTACCGAGATAACTCACAACCTCCCAGGATTGATGTAGGTACAATCAACATTTCCGGAAATACCACAATTACTACTACAAATGTGTCACCAGGTCTCATGCAAATTTACTGCTTATTCAACAGGTGTCCAGGTTGATTTCAGACCATTTGTGTCACATCTTAGAAGGAGCTTTGTCCGAGGGTGTCCAGATGAGCAGTGGGCATCTAGTCCTGGCCACGTCTGTGTTCGTACTCTCCCTTCGGTTCACCGCAGGTCTCGGAGTGAAGGGCTTGGCTAACCTCTGCCGAGTGTTGTCATCGGACCCTGTAATAAACACCAGCAACCTGAAGGAAGTCCTCAGTAGTTTCGAATCTCTACAGAAGTAAATTCTTATTTTGCATCTTGCGTATTTTGTGTCAATTTCTTAATTTGCCAAACACTTTCAAAATGTGCACTTCTTTTCCCTTCTCTTCCCCTGGAAGACTTGTGCTGTCACTGATCGACCAGTGTGTGCAACTTAAGGTGTCGGAAATCCTTCTGCTCATTCCTCTGCTCCACAAGCTCAGACAACCGTCGGCAGATGCCCCAGGAATGGGTCCTGCTGTTGCGGAAGAGAAATGGTCTGGACTGGACATGGTCAAGTTCTACAATTTCAGGGACAGTCTGGTGGAATGTAAAGACAAGAGAAAGTAAGCGGACTCAACTTTTGCTCCAGTGGTGTGGCATTAACAAGTGACCATATACTGAAATCAACCCACAATGTAGTTTATCAGCCAAACTATAATGCGTACTTTGTTTTTTGACACATTTGGAACAGGGTTTCAGAGGAGAAAAAATTATTATTGTCACATTGACACACTTCTGTGTATCAAAAGTTGTGTATCAAAACTAACAAATCACTTGGTCAAAGGCATTATGTTCTACTGGGAACCTAATGCAAAGAATGAATGTCTATTTGCCGCCAACCCCGTGTCAAAATAATCCTCAAATGAATTATTGACACTATAGGACTGAAGCGCTGCCCAGGGAAACTTAAATAAAGCCCTCTCTGTGGTATAAATGCATGCCTGTTGGCAACGTTGCTGGTAAGTGCTGACATTATTTGGTAAACCTTGTACTGTCCACTGGTGCAGACTGTATATGCAGCAACTACATGAAGTTTGGAGATGCACTTTTTGGCTTTGTGATAGTGGGGTGAACGTTGTCTGTTATAGTGAGTTGTTGGCTGATGATGAACTGAAGAAATACAATGTGAATAGTTGTATTATATCTCTTCTGACAGGATAATGATGACCTTGATCCAGAAACACTTAACGGTGGCCCAAGAGACGCCTCTGGTGCTACAAAGTTGGCTGGCACTGGTTGCATTTGAGGACATCCCAGAGTTCTCTGACCTGACCGGAGTACATCCTGGTCACCTGATCCAGGCTCTGCTCTACAGACTCCGACAACACGATTCCAGGAACAACACAGCCTACCTGAATGAGAAGGTGAGTCTAACATTACGTATGAACAGGGTGCCTGTCATACAGTGACACATGTTGTTCCACACTATAGACCGTAAATGTGATGTCTCAGGAGTGTGGATTGGTGTAACCACCCCCCATGGTTACATATATTAATACACATTATACAATAATGTGACACAAAACAATACACCCCCCCTTGGCCCCCCCTTTAATTAGCAACCTGCATATTCAACGACTACTTCTACCTATGGTGTATCCACCGAGCATTGTGATCATCTCTAATACTTTATTTTTGCCACTATGCAACAGGCTCCAAGAATCCTGACCCATATCATCAACAAAATAGATACAGGAAGGTAATGCCTTCAGGATTTGTATATACTCTTTGTCTACACGTTTGTGCCTAAGTTAGCCGAATCCTAATAGTGTAATTCCTGTAGCGCCATGGACTTTAAGGACATGAGCCAGAGAAGCATCTTCCTGACGAGCATTGAAGTGGTCATCAGCGCTTGCAAAATGGCACAACTTGTCCCATGCTACCGGATGGTAGTGCTCTCCTACCAGTTAGTGCTCAAGCTGGCAGCAACGATGCATCCGGGGTCTGCAAAACAGGTATGTCTACCTGTTGCTATGCTACAGCGGTGCTATGGGCCTTAGTGGTTAGCATATTTCATGCGGAAAAATAACATTGCAGAGGTTGTAAGAACAAAACGACCTGATTGCGGAGAAATCAATGAAACGCATACCTCGCCAGCACTTCTTAAACGTCCAAGATCTGTAACATACCCACAACTCTGCAGATGAGGACAATATGCACATTGTGTGTGACGAGTCAGAAAAGCAAGGCGGGTGATTTATTTTTTATTTGATTTACCCGTCTCCATGGACCAAACCAAAATCCCATTCAATGCAAATCACCGAAAGAACGTGCTTATTTTTGTATGCTTAGTAAGTATGCTGACCGCTCTATTCTCCCAGCAGCCATCGTGGTTCCATCTAGCTTCTAAACACAAGCTGGATGATGGAGCTGAACATGGAATTAACATGGCTTCCAATGTGAATAAGGCCACTAGTGACATGTTGTTACATGCGGTGTTTCACTCTGTCACCCAGGCCCTGGATGCTGAGGGTGGCACCTTAACTCACCCACACATGAAAGAGCTCCTCCGTGTGCAACAGCATGTCCGCAAGTGGAGAGATAACCTCCTCCACAAACCTCTTCTCGTGTCGTCCGGAGCACTCAGCTACCCCAAAGAGATAGAGGTACGCGCACAAAACATCCCAAGTGTTAGCATTTCAGTGTATTCTTGCATCTTATTGCATCATACCAAATTGTCAGTTTTGCTGTCCATAGTATTGCTTGCACATCATTATTTTATCTTTTTGACCACTGTCTATGATTCTGAAGTCTAAACTGGTTGATCATTTCTTGTTAGATTTGGGATGGGCTGTGGAAGGTGGAAGGCTCTGATGAAGTGCTGCTCCAGTGGCGATCCACCGTGGAGAACGACCTGAGGAAGAGGATTAGTCAGGTATGCTGATGATGAAGATCTAGGCCTGGGAACATGTGTTCACCTTACTCAACCAGAGGCTCACCTTACTCCATCCACCCTAGGCTTGCCTTACTCTATCCACCCTAGGCTCGCCTTACTCCACCCGAGGCTCGCCTTACTCCACCATAAGCTCGCCTTACTCCACCATAAGCTCGCCTTACTCCATCCACCCTAGGCTCGCCTTGCTCCATCCACCCGAAGCTCGTCTTACTCCATCCACCCTAGGCTCGCTTTACTCCATCTAAAAGCAAGACACCTAGCACTAATTGCCCCCTTGCATGGTTGACACCATAGTCAGTGTATGAATGGGTGAATGAATGGGTGAATGAATGGGTGTGTTTATGTTTCTATGAATGGGTCTATGAATGCTTCTCGTAGCAAGTTCACTGTAGTTTGCTGTGTCCTTTGGCATCCATGCAGTCCAGCGATGTGGACAAGATCCTCGTGTGTTGCGTTGATTCATCCTTGAGGGCGATTCAGATGAGCCACAGTACCATACAGACCTGCTTCCAGGATCTGTGTCAGAGTGGCGTCCACAGCACCTGCCAGGTATATACTGTATATGCTCTGTTACAGTGCAGACATTGTCACAAACACCCCGAGTCAACAATATTTAATCCAAGAAATAACAACAGTGAAAGAGTTTGGGAACATGAACAACAACCTTGGAAAGATCACGCAATTTCTCAATGTCTTCAACAATTCACCTTAACTATCATAAGTGAAGTTGTTGTTTCAATATGCCAACGTGTTCTATTTAATATTGTTAGTTGTGCTCTCGCTGGCTCAGGATTGACCAACATATGACGTGCTTCTATATCCGCAGAAAGGGAAAGAGGGGGAGCTGATGCAAACCCTTGCATCTAAAACGAAGGACATCCCCAGCGCCGTCCTGTCCTCCATTATAGTGGAGTCATCTGCACGGTTTGAAGGCCAACCTGTGCTCCAGCTGCTGCATCCACAGTCTGCCGTCAGCCACATTTTGTCCAAAGGTATTTTTCCCCTTGTCATTTGGAATAAAAAGGCATGAGTCAACACCATGTTTACTATTATACCGTATGTATTTGTTTGTATTTTAATACAGTGTGTGATGCGTGTTCATTCATTGGTCTGCTGTAGAATGGACTGAACTACGGGTAGATGACGTTGCTGGGGAGATGGTCGACCAATGCAAACGCAGAGTAGCGTGGCTGGTGGAATCCCTGATTGTAGGGCAAGTACCACTGAGAGATTTGAAGACCACCCTGAACCACAAAGACCGGTTTAAGGAGATCTACCACCGCTGTATGTTGCTTTCTTCTCACGTGACAACGCTCACCTTACCTGCAAGTGGAACGTGACCCATATCAAACAAACGCTTCCTCATTTTGTCTTCGCAGGTAAAAAAAGTGGGACATCGGATTCCTTTCCAGATGATGCAGAGGGCATCCTGGCTCAGCGAGAAAAGGATCTCGACCTTTTCCTTCAGCAACAAAAACAGGTGGAGACATTGGTGAAGATGTTTGCCAAAGTCACTGAAAGTATCACAGGTACATCATTTTTTACTATTGATTACATTTTAGTTACTCCACTATTAAGCTTGAACAAAGAACACCCTTCTATAGCATATATCCTGTTGGTTTGTGGTGGTATATTATTTCCAGTAACTTTTGTTTTCATCCAGTGTCTGAGGTGTTCAAACTCGAAGAGCAACATAGACAAGACGTCTCGTCAGTAAACATGAACAAGTTGATGTTGGTGAATCGTTTTGGGGACCCGGTGGAGTCTGACAGGCGTGTCCTCTGGTATTCACTCAGCACAGAGGTCATACAAATGGCCTCTCAAATGCATTACCTGCACCGTAGTAACCTTATTCTCGCATACTGGGTCAGACGGGCTGCAACACTGACCATGAACCAATTCGGCAGTTCAGTGCCTGAGCCAGTAACCCTACTGCAGGCCCAGGACTTGATCTGGATCCCGCTTGTAGAGGAATACTTAAAGCTTGGCACGGACATCGCTAGCGCGACCATCACGTTTGAACGTCTCGACCGGGCATTGATGGACGCAGGGGACTGTGGAGATGGGGAGCTGATGAAGAAGGAGATGAGTTTCATGGCGGAAGTAATGTCCCACTGTGAAGGACGTTATGGGATACAACCTCCCTCTGAGGACAACTGGGTAGAGACGAGACTCGGTCAGATCCAGGAGTATCGGCAGGTCCTTGGGGTGGCAGCAGCAGCCAGATCAGTGATGCAAATTGCAACACAAATGAAGCTCTCTGGAGACTTCAATGAGATCCACAGTCTCACCCAACTGGTAATTGTCAAAATCTCTGATCATAGTCTTCAGTTGGCATTAGTTGAGTGTTTTTTTGTGTTGTTCGTATTGTGTTTCATTGGACTGGATATATGTATCTCCTGTATGTCTGTTATCTACACAACAGAAAGAAGACTCATTTAAACAGAGGACCCTTAATTCACTTTCAAGCGGCCTGATCAGTGCCAAGCAGCAACTTTCCACTGTCACTCAGGAGCAGACTTTGTGTCTGGATGAGTTTTTGAAAAGCTACACTCTGGTCACCTGGGTCAAAAATAACCTAAAGAGTGAGCACAAATGTTCTAGTTCACAATATGCCAATTAAACTATCCCAACCTCTCCATATTATATCTGAATGTTGTATGCTCCCACAATAGATATGGGGGACGTGAAGGTGTTTGTTGAGCTGGCGTCTATATCTGCTGGAGAGAATGAGACAGAGATCGATCAGGTGGCTTTCTTCCATGATGCAGTGATGGGCTATGGACCACTGCTCTACACTCTGCCCCCCACGGCTGGCTTTAAGGACTTCATGAAATGTGCCCAACTGGTATGGGAAGCCCAGCGTCGAGACAAGAGACTACCAGATAAATTGGTATGACCTTTCCTCTTTTTAAGAACCCATTGTTCAAACAACTGCATACAACTCTAGCATTGTGACATTTATGCACATGGATTTTCCTTGCAGATGGACTCGACACGATTGTTGAGCTGGCTAAAGGGGCTGAAGGAGACCCATGGGTCTGTGGAGCAGACGTCCCTCTCTCTGGCTTCCTCCATCAATGAAACAGGAGTTTATCACATTAGATGGTCCAAGGAAAACACAGAAAAGGTGAATTGTCATGATGATGATGTTTCTCAACACTATCCAGAAGGTCCCCTAATATCCACAGACTACCGATTGACTAGGGCCTAGTCAGTCAGCCTAGGCTGATTAAAATGTTAACATCTGCATGCTCCTTAATGACGTGCATTTGAATTCATTGCATGTTGCAAGCATCTGCCAAATGACACAGTAAATAGTGAATGACAATAGCGACGATGTTGATGCTATGCCCTCCATTTCTGTTTGTTTCATGCTAAATCCATTGTGCTTGTCATACATCTCAGAGGTGTCTACAGAACCTCATGTGTGTTAAAGTGAACAAGGACTATGTACAGAAGAGCTACAGCCATGAGGAGTTGCTGGAGCTTCAAAACAAACTCATGCTCATGTCCTCCAAAGGAGAGCGCAGCAAACATCAAGTCAGAAGGTTCACACAGGTCAGAGCACTTTTAGTGCAACAGTAACCAAGTCTGTTTCATGTTCTATAATTGTATGCGGTGTGCGTTATCTTTGTATATAGTTCATGAGTTCCTCCCTTTCTATTTTTATAGGTCTTTGACGGTGTTCAAAGAGTGGCCACAATTCTGCTTGAAATGCAAATGTCAGGCAACATGCTTTACAGGGAATGGCATGCTCAAGTCAACTGCTTACAAGAGGGGCGGCCTTGTATCCAAGTGAACTTCATGTCATTTGAGGGCAAACTAATTGAGTTCCATGGGGATGTGACAGAGGAGCTACAACAGCTTAGTCGCTCGATGGAAATCTGCCACAAGGAATGGTGTTTGTTTATCAGCGACAAACGCTCCAACTTCCATATGCTGAACCACTTCACTTCAGAGCAGTTGGTCTACCTATGCCACTGGATACACAGTGTGTATCACCAGCAGATCCCAGTTCCTCAACAGCTATGGCATCTGCTCACTCCCATAAAGCCCCAGTGTACCCTGACTGATATCAGAAATGCCTTTGAAAATGCAATAAGTATGACTCTGACACAAAATTTTGAGGATTTAATTCAGTTTTCCTCAGAGGATGAAGATGACACACTAATGGATGATGGTGAACCCATGGAATGCTCACACTTGAACAAAGGTGAAGATCCTAATAGTAATGTCATGGAGGATCTGTGGAATGAGTTCAAGAATAACATGCCACAGAATCTTCACCAGCACTTGGACATCTCCACACTTGCATCCTTTCTTTCCTGCCTATCTGATATGAGCCAGCAGCACATCTCCAGGAACCTGCCAAGTACCCTTGAGGAAGGTAAACCCAACCTAGTATTGTCTACCGCCACAGAGGTTTTCCCAGCAACACTGTCACTTTACATGGAGAGCCCAGAGCAGCCTTTACCATCCACTGATGAGGTTCTGGTGTGCATGGAGGTGACCACCAAGGAGGAGGTGGAGATCTTTCTTCGCCGGGCTCTGGGTCAGGGCTCCAAAGTGAGTCAGAAGAAGATCTATTCTCTGGTCAACCCAGGATTGTTGGGCTATGAAGTGAGCGTGGCCCTCGGAGAGCTGTTTGACAGCCTGGAGACATGTGCCCCGGCCTGCTATCGGCTGGTGATTGTCAGTCCTCTGGTGCACCAGCATAGATATGTACCTTCCTTTTTCAGTAATCACAAATCTCAGGCAGGAGTGACTGTAATGGCCGAAACCTCCAGGAGATATATCCACCACCACCTCACCGTCACCAATATACACAGTCCTGTGTCAATGGTATCTCCAGAGAAACTGTCTGTCTGGGTGGTATCATCTCAACGTTCTGCAGTTGGTAAGAATATTCTTGTGTCAGTGATCATTAGTAGTCTTAATTCTAAAAGACAGAGAAAAGAAATGTAATAAAAAATAAATTCTTTCAATTTGCAGGGAAATCCCTCTATGTCGACCGTTTGTTCCAGGAGTTTCAGAAGAAGTCTTCCCTGGCTCAGAGGATCACCATCAGATTGATTGAACCACACATTGATATAGATGCAATTATTCAGACTCTGTCAGACCAACTAGCATCTACGAGAGAGCAGGATCCTATTCTTATTCACATTGACACTGCAGCAGTGAGTCCATACTCACCGTATCTAAAAACCTAATTTGACTTAATTCCGTATTACATTTCAACTGTTTGATATCTCGGTTTCCATTTGTACACCATTAGGTCAACTCTGGTCTGGACGAATTCCTGTTCAAGTTGCTAGTTTTACGCTGTTTGTGTGACAGCCAAGGAACTGTGTGGAGAAGGAATTTAACTCACCTGTTCATGATTGAGGTGCTGAAACCATGCAAACCTTGTCTTGACCAATCAAAGGAGGTAATATTATCTATATTACCTTTTTGCCTCAGGGCTTCCTATGTTTGAGTGGTCAATATACTGTAGACACAACTAGAACTGTGATGTATGAGCTGATTTTGTTTTCTGTCTCATAGGTGAAACTTGGACTTCTTGACATTCTTCCTACAATCCAGTGCAGAACTCCTAAAGAGGTGCACCAGCTGCTGGCTGACCCAGACATGCTAACAAAAAGGGACTTTGACCCACTCATGGACAAAGAAGAGTTTGTCAGTGAAGGGATTCAGAGACCCTATCAGTTTTTAAAGCTCTTCAACAGCAAACAAAATCTGGATCCATTCAAGTACCAGGATGTACAGGGCGATCCTCAAGATTGCCTGGAATGCTTCCTTTTAAATTGTGGAATGCTTGACCCATCTTGGGCGGAGTTGAAGAATTTCTCATGGTTCCTGAATGTGCAACTTAAAGATTGTGAGAACTCCATTTTCTGTGATCGAGACTTTCTCGCCGACCAACTGCCTGGTTTTAAAGATTTCATTGTGAAGTTCATGATTCTCATGGCACGGGATTTTGCATCACCATCGATGGAATCTACTCATCTTCAAAACATCAATCTTGAGGATGACATGTTAACCTGTCTGACCATACGCAAGCATTGGGAGCGTGAAGCCCATCCATACATTTTCTTTAATGCAGACCATTTCTCAATGTCTTTCCTTGGATTCTACGTGAGGAAATGTGGAAACACCTTTGATGCGGTTGATCTCCACCGTGAGCAGGTGCTTATTAAAGACGTTATGACTCAGAAACTTTTTGAAGGTTTAGAACGCCAGCATATCTGCCTCACTGAAGACTTTGACCAGCTAAGCCGGCAGCACAAAATCCAACGGATATCACGCGTTGTTGGTGCCAACAAAGGCAACAGGAACAAAAATTTTGATCCAGACCCCACATATGAGCTTACCTCTGACAATGTGATGAAAATGCTAGCCATTCAAATGAGATTCCGTTGTGGAATTCCTGTCATCATCATGGGAGAGACTGGCTGTGGAAAGACTCGACTAGTCCGCTTCCTTTGCGATCTGCAGAAGGAGGGAAGAAGGCTTGAAAACATGAAACTTGTCAAAGTTCACGGTGGAACTACAGCTGAAATGATCTACAGAAAAGTGAGGGAAGCAGAGTTTCTTGCTGAGCAGAATTTCAAAACAAACAAACTAGACACTATTTTGTTCTTTGATGAGGCCAACACCACAGAGGCAATTTTTGCCATTAAGGAAATCCTGTGTGACAAGACCATTCAAGGAAAGCCTCTGAAGTCAGACAGTGGCTTGAAAATAATTGCTGCTTGCAATCCATACAGAAAACACACACCTGAAATGGTGAAACGCTTGGAACGTGCAGGTTTAGGCTACAGAGTGAAGGCAGAGGAAACAGAAGACTGTCTTGGAAAAGTCCCGCTGAGACAGCTTGTGTACAGAGTCCATCCTCTACCTCCAAGCATGGCTTCGCTTGTTTGGGATTTCGGTCAGTTAAGTGATGCCATCGAACTCTCCTACATCAAGCAGATTGTCCAAAGAAAAGTGGACAACAATCATTTGCCAGTGGTTTGTAAGAACACCATTTCAAACGTGCTGGCAGCCTCACAACAATACATGCGGAGTCAAAAAACAGAGTGCAGCTTCGTGAGTCTACGAGATGTAGAAAGGTCAATGAATGTCTTGGTCTGGTTCTACAAGCATGGCAAAGACTTTGACAATCTAGAACATCTCACCATGCAAGACATGGCATTGAGGTGCTTGGTCCTTGCAGTTGGGGTTTGCTACTACCCATCTCTTGTGTTGACGAAACCTTACCTCTCCCACATATGCCATCACTTTCCAGAGCCTCTCTGCTCTGCAGAGGCATTGGAGAAAGAGATTTCAAACTGTCAAGACTTTTTACTGCAAAACGTACATACAAGAGAAACAATTGCCAAAAATGCAGCCCTGAAGGAAAATGTGTTTCTCATGGTGATTTGCATTGAACTCAAGATACCACTGTTTCTAGTTGGCAAACCAGGGAGCTCCAAGTCCCTGGCCAAGACAGTTGTTTCTGATGCCATGCAGGGACAAAACTCACACGTTGAACTGTTCAGGAAGCTCAAACAGGTCCATATGGTCTCCTTTCAGTGCAGTCCTTACTCAAGTCCTGAGGGCATCATTGGGACCTTCAAGAACTGTGCTCGTTTCCAGAAGGATAAAAACATGGATGAGTATGTGTCAGTTGTGGTGCTGGATGAGATTGGATTAGCAGAAGACTCCCCTCAGATGCCCTTGAAGACACTTCATCCTCTCCTTGAGGATGGTTGTATTGACAATGACAGGCCTGATCCACACATGAAAGTTGGGTTTGTTGGTATCTCAAACTGGGCTCTTGACCCTGCCAAGATGAACAGAGGCATATTTGTGTCCAGATGGGATCCCAGTGAGGAGGAACTTGTGGAAACTGCAAAAGGGATTTGCTCATCCTCAGACTCAGTATATCTCAAAATCAAACAGCTCTTCCCACCTTTAGCAAAGGCCTTTCTGAAGATCTGTCGCGGGACCGCAAATCAATTCTTTGGGCTGAGGGACTACTACAGCCTTGTCAAAATGCTTTTTTCAATTGTCAATCGCTCACAACAAGAGCCAGATGACAGGCAATTAGTTGAGGCAATCTTGCACAACTTCAGTGGACAACCAGAATGTTTTGACCCTCTCTCGTTTTTCCACCAGGTCTTTACAAACCTCTCTAAAGTCCCCAGGCCAAGTGCCCTGCAAATGATAAAAAATAATCTGGATTTTGAGAGTGGCTATGAGAACCGGTATCTCCTTTTGCTCACCACTAACAACGCAGCTCTCTATATGCTTCAACAGCATATCTTTGCAAACAGAGACCAAGTTCCCCCTGAGATTGTGTTTGGCTCAGGATTTCCCAAGGACCAAGAATACTCCCAAGTTTGCAGAAATGTGAACCGTGTGAAGACATGCATGGAAACAGGCCGCACAGTCATTCTCTTGAACATGCAGAATCTTTATGAAAGCTTGTACGATGCCTTGAACCAATACTATGTATACCTCAGTCAGCAACAGTATGTAGATCTGGGTCTCGGGTCACACAGAGTCAAATGCCGTGTCCACAAGAAGTTTAGGCTCATTGTAGTGGAAGACCAGAAGAAGGTCTATGAACACTTCCCTGTGCCACTGATCAATCGACTTGAAAAGCACAGAGTGGGCAGAAGTACAGATCTGACACCCTGGCAATGTGGGGTCCTGGAGAAACTTGCTGCATGGGTGAAGGACTTTTTGGGACATACCTCAAAAGATTTCACGCTGTCCGACGTATTTGTTGGCTTTCATGATGATGCATGTGCCAGTGCTTTGTTGCAAGCCTTGGAAAAAAGACAACAAACACTGTTGAACAATTCTGTGGGACAACACAGAGAAGAGCTGCTTGAAGCAAACAAGGACATAGTTACTAAAGATGCTGATGCCATGGATACAGTGGTTGACAACAAACACCAGCATATCAGTGAATCTCTGAAGAAGACAGATGATGTCTCCATAGAGATGCTGGATGAAAATGCAGGCGAAAAAACTGTGCCACAGCTTGGAGAAGGGACAGCAAAAGAAAGCAGTGCCGAGGCTGCTGGTAACAGTGAAGAAGAGGTGTTGAGATTGGCCAAATGTTTTCTGTTGAACAGTGCCACCCCAGATTCTGTGCTGAGACTTAAACATTCAGACTTGTCAAGCACTGAGAGGGAGAAACTCTTGAAAATCTATTTCCAGCAACAGCAACATCACTCCCTTCAGGCTTTTCTGGAATATGACCTGAAGACACCACAAAAGTCCAGTAGGTTCCTTGAGGTAAGATCTACATTTAGCAATGTACTTCCTAATTTTGAATGTTCTTTTAAAATACTAACATTTCTTGTTACTGCTCTTCTACCAGGTCACTACATTCTCCAGCTTGTTAACCAGATCAGATGTAGGAACATTAGCTCATGTCCTCGGCCTGCAGAGTGACAAAGTCCTGCTACTGTCCCTACATCAGTTTGACACAGAGGCCTCCTTCTACAGCAAGATACGGTACGTCACACCCAGTAGGTTTGGGACTGAGTGTCACGTAATTTTTTGGGGGAAAGAATATCTAACTATTCCCCATGCTTTATATATTTCAGGAGCTTTCTACAAGATGTTGAGCCCTCGCGTCACATTTTATTAGTTCAAATGGACCTTGAGGAGCACTGCAGTAATGAGCTCATAGCTTCTGCAAAGTAGGAATCAAGCCACGATTTGAAATATAATCCCAATTATTGTGCTTTCATTTTCATGTACACACAGGAACATTTTGATAACCCATATCTCTGTTTAGGTACTGCACCATGAACTACCTAATGTCATTGGACCACCAGGCCTGTTGTACCGTTTTCATTGCCAAGCTGTCCAGGATCCCCAGTGGATCTCAATACATTGGTTTCCAGGGAGGTAAGCACAGTTTAAAATGGACACATTTAACAAAGACATACATATTCAATGAGAGGCTGGTGCTGCAACACTGCACTGTGACCAGTTTGCCTTTTGCACCTGAAGTTTTTGGTCCATTTGAATAAAACCCTGGACTATTTCCCCCGATAGTTTGCTCGTTTGTTCGTTTGGTGTTGACATTCATTCCAACTCTGGCGCAGAACAACAGGGGTCTCTGCCTGCTGTAGGTGTGAACGTGATCCGACACAATTATAGGAAGTGAACCAAAATAAAATGCATTGAGGGTTGAATGTAAATTTTTGCCACAGACTAAAGACATTCAGCCAGATGAATGAACCATTCCTTGATCAAAATAAGTCATGGAAGAGCAATCTGTTCAACAGCATGAAATGTGTTTACACTGCTTGGTTCGCTTGACCAAGTCACAGACAGAGTATACTATAGGTGTGAAAATGTTCTTATTGTAGTTTACTTTCAAGAATATGTCGGATATATGCCTATCCCTATCCTTGAATGTATTTTTTGCTTGCTTCAAAGGAATCTGGCACTCAGTGCATATTGATGACCTCAGGGACACAAAGGTCATGAGCTTGAACCTGTCGGCGGTCT
Source organism: Malacocephalus occidentalis (assembly GCA_900312585.1). Lineage (NCBI taxonomy): Eukaryota > Metazoa > Chordata > Actinopteri > Gadiformes > Macrouridae > Malacocephalus > Malacocephalus occidentalis. The sequence goes on from OMOU01036537.1 coordinate 18,860, forward strand.
GTGCCACTCCCATTAGCAAACTACTCCAACCTGAAGCTTCTGGTATACAATACACAATGCTCAATTAGTCCCTTACTGATTAAGTGATACCTGATTTAAGTGTATACTGTACATTCGCATATGTATTATATTTTTGGTTATATTAAACTAAATCACAATTACGTATTCCAGAAAAACATGTTCTTTTGTACATGTACATTTTACCGAAATATTGAATACATTTCCATCTCATAGGAGAAAACATAGAAATGGAGAGGACGGCACAAAACACGGAAGAGGACAAAGGCAGGTGTCCAAAGGTAGGAATTACTTCACGACAAACTTTATCTACTATATAAATGTGAAGATCTGTCTGTGAGTGAGTGAGTGACTGACTGAGTGACTGACCGAGTGACTGACCGAGTGACTGACCGAGTGACTGACTGACTGAGTGACTGAGTGGCTGAGTGACTGACTGAGTGACTGACTGACTGACTGACTGACTGAGTGAGTGAGTCTGTGTGTCTGTCGACGGATCAACACCAAATTTGGTACGTGGAAGTACTTTGACCCTGGGAGTAACATAGGCTGGTCAAAATGCCCGTGCGACGTGACCTTGACCTTGAAATCGGGTCGCTTGAAGGTCAAATACCCAAATATCATGGGCATTTCGACGGATCGACACCAAATTTGGTACATGGGGGTACTTTGACACTGGGAGTAACGTAGGCTGGTCAAAATGCCTGTGCGACGTCAAATGCCCAAATATCACAGGATTTCGATGAAAATTAGTGTCTAGGGGTACTTTAGTCTGGGGAGAAATTTGAAAAGGTCAAATCGATTGGGTGACCTTGACCTTGAAATCCGGTCGCTTGAAGATCAAATGCCCAAATATCATGGGATTTCGATGAAAATTTGTGGCTAGGGTACTTTTCGATGGGGAGTATTTTGGATCGGTCAAAATGCCCGTGCGACTTGACCTTGACCTTGAAATTGGGTCACGTGAAGGTCAAATGCCCAAACATCACGGGATTTCGATGAAAATTGGTGTCTAGGGGTACTTTCGTCTGGGGAGGAATTTCGTAACAGCCCAGACGAAGTCGGGTACATCCGCTAGTGTGTACATATGTGAGTGTAACAACCACTACAACGACATTAAGCAAAAACATGCGCTGCACCACCATGACTTTACCGTATACCACGGTGCCTGAAGGTGGACCAAACCAATGAAAGTTCAGTGGTTTGAGCATGTGGTTTCACTTCCAGAGGTTGGTGGTTCAATTCCACTTCATACCTATGGGGGGGGTAGTGGCTCAGGAGGTAGTGCAGAAAACTCCAGGCTGGTTCGATTCCTGGCTCTACTTATGTGTTGAGGGGTCCCTGAGCAAGACACCTGTTCATGATGGGCTGGTTGTTGCCTTGCATGGTTGACAAACCACTGTCAGTACATTCATGTGGGTATGAGTAGGTGAATGTGAGGCAAAGCGATTTGGATAAAAGCTCCAAATAAATGCAATTCTACCATGAACTGTGTCCTCGGTGTGCAGGATCAGGCAGTCTGCCTCCACAGCCTGTCGCTTGTGAGGTCTTGTGTTCAGAAGGCCGTGGGCCTGCTGAGGGATCCCAGCGGGGTGCCATCGAGGAGTATGGAACGCATTTGCACAGTCCTTGCTCTCTTGGGGAATGGCCAAGGTGACACAAACGGTAATAATATACTTTTTACAAGTTCGGATTATTTGATTCCAGTCTGGACATAAAACCACCCCCTCAAAATATCAGGACAGAAAATAGGTCACGAATCGCAAATAATACATTCATACACAGTGCATACAGTAAACACAAATGTGTTGTAGCTCGGTTCCACCAGGGGTTGCTCGGCAGATTGGCACGGGCCTTGGCACTGGAGGAGGAGACAGAGGTCTCTCCAGCAGAGTGGCTGAACGCTGAAGCCAGGAAACGCCAGGCTCTGCAAGAGGGAGGCACCCTACGGTAAAATAGGGCCAACTTGACATCGCATGCCTGCACACTTCTTTTCCTTCTCTTGTTTTTCACGGCCAAACCTCATAATGCAACGTTCACTTACACATTGTGTTTTTGAAAGATAACAATTTTTTCTTTTCCATCTTCCAAAGTCACACCCTATGGCGCTGTCTTCAGTCCCACGTCACCCCCGTCTTGGCCAGTGTGGTGGAGATCTTGGACAGGGGCGCCAACCTGGATCTGCTCCTCGGTGACAGGCTCGGTCAGGGCCTGACAGGACTGTGGTTAGACATTCTCTCCGATGCACAGATACTCGACCTCACGCCTCAAACACGCAGGTAAGTGGGGGGGTTTCTTTCATCATGGCCGTCCTCCAGTGGTCAGCTGAGTCGCAGCTAACAAATAATAGCTTTGATTCATTCTAAGTGCGGTATGCCATTTCTATTGTCATTTTTAGCACTTTACAGCGGGAGATATTGGTGCAAGGTTCCATTGTTTTGGATGGTGAAGAGCAGGCCTGTGCAGCCCCTTTCAGCTGGCTCGTCAAGTTGCACCTCCAGCACTTGTGGGACGAGTCTGAGTTCATTCCAGGTACGTTGTGACAATATCCTTGTTAAAGTCATTGAAAGACCAAACACCAACAGTTATTAGCATTGCCAATTGTTCTTTCTGATTGGCTAAAATCAGGGTCATATCATTATGCGTGCCACATGAACGACGACAGGTTCGATGGCTCCCGATCGGCTACGCTGAGCCAGTCGGAACCCGACACGTTTGTTTGTTAGCCGTTATTATTGGACTGTTACTCTTGAATAAATACCTGCACTATTATATCCCCCTCTCTATGTACTGGATCTCAGTGACCAAGGACGATGGCGTGTCGAGGATTCAGCAGTTTGTCAGCGCCTTCAACAACAGCCGGCTGGGCGGGCACCTCCAGAAGCTCTCTGAGCCGGAGCAAGTGGAGTACAGCCAGCGGTTCCTCCACGACTTCCTGCTGCTCTCCTTCAAGATTACCACAAATGCGGAGCTAGCGGTACTTTGACGTGGACAATATAATGAAATACTTTCTTCCAAACTCTGCACCGTGACTCACGTGTCTCCCATCCTTCCGGAGGTAGATGTTCACCACGGCCCTGTGGGGCTGTGTGTCCGAGCTCCAGCGTGGCACCTCGCCTCACCTCTCGCCTCACCTCTCCCCCGCCTGGGTGATGGCGGCGGCCAAACAGTACACCACCAGACTGCACGGTTTGTCCCACACCATGCTGCTCCAGGAACGACTTGCTTCGGAGGTCTGTCGGCTCGGCGCCAAGAGGGAACCCGGGGAAATGGTTTGCATTTCTTTTCTTCTTTCTTGGTCATTCATTGTCGTGGCAATTTTTTTCAAAATAAGAGTTTAAAAAAGTGACGTTCTCCAAATGCGTGAATATGAGCCTAAAATAAATAGATTACAAATGTTAAAATAAAGTTATTTGACAGAAGTATGAATTCAGCTTGTAGCATGGATTACTATTTTTTTTTCTTTGTGTGTTAAGGTCGAGGATATTTTAGCCCTGGGAATCTGTGTGGAGAAAACCAAGCTACTGAATGTGACTTCACTGGAAGAGTGCAAACTGTTTGTACGCCGCGTGGAGCTCCTGCAACCGTGTCTAGAGAGAGCGCTCAGCCGCAACTACAGCGCCCTCTGTGGGCCTGGCTGTCTGCAGCATCTGAACTCTCTGAGGTAGGGACCATAAGATAGTCCTTGTCCAAGTATTTGCCTGAATTATGAATGAATGGGTTGGACTTCCCCTGAAGTTTGAATGCAGTCATGAAAACAAACTGGTCCAAGCAGGTCTTTTACCTACTTCACCGTGGGCCTGAGAGGCATGTCATTTCATCTGTGCTGTATGTCAATATAGCACATTTGACAAATAAAATAACTTGAACTTGAACTTTTGCAACAAGATACATAATAAATAACATAAATAAGACAGAAGACTGTATTCTTCTTGAGTAGGTTTCGCCTTTAATGAGCACTTTTCCAGCAGTGGCCGATATCGTGTATCACAACACACGCACACGCACAGACA
>OMOU01036537.1:22910-32961 GCA_900312585.1 Malacocephalus occidentalis
ACACACAGACACACACACACACACACACACAGTGATAGCTCTCATTGCCATACACAAAATACAACACTGAACCACATACACCACAGTATCTTTACGGGTCGTCTGCGTCTGGCAAGGTCATTCACACACACACACAAACACAGAGCGGGGGATTTGTGTGTTTGGCGAGTCACTCATTCAACCGTCCTTCAAATGTCCTTCTAGGTCCACGTGGTGCGGGATGCAGGTCATCGCAGCCTTCATCCAGTGTGTGTTGCTGGAGGCCACGCGAGGAGACGCCAGACTGCAGGAGCTGGCGCTGAAACACTGTCACCTCCTGCAGCGCGTGAGTCCAACGCTAAATACACGACTATGCTATGGCCTTGTTTACGTTGGACGTTGGAATCTCTCTTCAAACTCACAGGCCATTTGATTATGGGTCAAGTGATTATGACAGCCCCCTAGCCTCCCTAAAGGGCAAGAAACCTGTAGATGATGGTTGTGGAGCACATTGTGCCTTGTGTGAATAGATGGCTACAGTTGAAACACAAGAAGGTGTTGTAGAGTCTAGAAGTGACGTGTTAAACGGGGCCAACGTGCTCCATGTTGTGTCCATGTGTTCTCTCGCCACAGTTGATGCAGGAGTCGCCTGACCTCAGGAACGTGGTGGCCTTGCAGAAGCTCATCCGCATCCTCAACTCTTACCATGAGGAGTCCAGCGGCAGAATCCTCAGGTTGGACACCGGCATCAGTGGCCACTTACGACATAGTAGCCGCTCGGCTCAACCGCCGGGTCAAGGCAAGGGGTGAAGCTAACCGCAGGGTGTAGAACTGGCGAATGAGACCTGACAAAAAACTAAAAGCAGGTGAAGAGGCGTTAACTGGCACCCGAGGACAATAAATATACACATCGAGAGAACACAAGGACGATATTGTACACACACACACACAACACAGGCAACACAAATATAACTGACAACAGGAGGCAGAAATCGGATAACGAACACTCAGGGTGTCACGGCCGGGTCACTGGTTGGCGAGGTGTAGGAAGGACCCAAATGCGGAGAGCACGTGTAACCAAAAAAGAGATCTTTAATAATGTTGGGGCAAGCAGGTAACAAGCAGACAGGTAGCAGGTAACAGGCGGGCAGGGTACTCACTAAACTGAAGACAGGTAACACACAGTAGGATCTGACAAGGAACACAGGACTGGGGCAGAGTTGAGTAGGGAGACTAACGAGGGAATTGACAACAGCTGAGAACAATCAAGGGCAGGGAAACAGAACAGCACAGATTACAAAAATGACAGACAACTACAAAAATGGCCGATAGGAACACAAAACATGAAAGACAAGGGGAAACTAAAGACAAGCAGGGGGAAGATAAATAATATAAACAGGTCCCAACAGAAAACAGAACAGAATGTGACACAGGGGAAACAGGATGTGCACATGGGGTCAGGGCAGGATGGGGACTACAAAATGTTTTTTTTCTGAAGGTTCAGCTCGCAATGCGCCGTGTGCCTGTTCGAGCTAAGAGAGCCGTGCCTCTTGCCGTGCGAGCACGTCTTCTGCCTGCCCTGCATCCAGCAGTGCTTCCAGGCCGACCACGGGGTCTGCCCCAAGTGCAGGGCAGACTTGCCCCCGATGCCCCAGCTCACCACCTCACCCGTGGTCAAGTATGCTTCAGAAATAGGCTTCCTTAAACGCTCTGCTAATGCACACACGCTCCTCTCTGCTAACACTCTCTCTCTCTCTCTCTCTCTCTCTCTCTCTCCGTCTCTGAAAGGGCTGCGCTCCAGCAGCAGGCGGAGGTAAGGGCCTCCTGCAACTCCTTCTTCCTGGAGGTAGTGTCCCGGTTCTGCCTGTCTGAAGACCAGAGCCCCTCGGAGGAGGTGGTGCAGCTGCTGTTCTCCCTGCTCATCTCCGCCCGCGGTCAGTACGAGCTATCAGGAACACCGTGTAGCCAGTGACCACACAGTGTGTGTGTACATGTCATTGTCCGACGGACCAAATGACAACTCGTGTTGAATAGGAGGCGATAGCTGCCTGGGCTTGGGGATTAAACAACAAAAAGAAATGGAGACTGCCTCTGTCCCCCTCAAGTTAGAATTATGCTTTGGAGTTTTCTGCACCCCCTGCTGGAATTTCGTATTATTATTTTGTATAATTGATTATTTATTGATGTTGCGTGATGTATCCGGCCCCCCTTGTCATAGTCAGTCCTGTGGGTTCCCTGTGTGTCTGATGTGTATTCGTTAACTTATTGTCTTGTCTTATCTTATCTCTGTCTACAGGCGATGTCTACAAGACCAGAGAGCTCTCTCCCTTCCTGGAGTGTGTGGACAACAGCCCCGTGGTGCGCTCTGTGCTGCCTAAACTCCTGCTGCAGTACAGGTACTGCACTGCTCCGCACCTCTGGGGGGAAACAAATACCTTGTGGCTCGTCTCATCGAGGTTAAGCTTCTGTTTTGCAAACCTACCTACAGTACAAGAAAGGACATATTAGCATTTGCATCATTTATTACAATGATATTTATCGCTATGATTACAATGATTCATTTTTCCTGGTTCACCACCATCATCATCAGCATTATTATCGTAAGCGTGATCGATGACTGAGTGATTGACACACTTCAACTCAACCGGATCAATGGCTCAGCTTTGACCAGGTGAAGGTCCACATCCAGCGATACCTGAAGGACCTGGAGGACAACGTCCTGCAGGTGGCCGACCGCACGGAGCTCTACCTGCTGTTCGTCAACTGCTTCCAGGTGTGCCACGGTCTCCTGATCGCCACGCCTCTCTCCGCTGAAGCCTTTTCTCTTCCGCTCTTTTCTTGCCCTCGTTTAATCACCGTTCTGAATGGTAAACGGAGCACGTTTGTGTCGCCCGTCTATCCAAAGCGCTTTACGGTTGCCTGACATTCACCCGTTCATACGCCGACGGTGGTGACAACCAAGGTAACGACCGACACGTCAGGAGCAGTTAGGGCTCGGTGTCTTGCTCGGGGACACAGGTGGAGCCTGGGGATGGGACCGGCAACCTTCCGGTTTCCAGACAACCGCTCTTACCTCCTGACCTTCTGCCGCCCTTTGCATTATATTTTTCATGTCGTTATATTCGGACTTATTTCCTCTGTGTTCTGTGCACATTTCCCCGGACCCTTTACTTCCTGACCCGATGATCGTCACATGACCCGGTTTCACGTTTCCAGGACTCCCTGCAGTGCTCCGAGGGGGGAGGGGCCTCTCCGGGGGCGAGACGGCGGAGCGGCCAGTGGCAGCAGGACTGCCGCTTCCTAAGCAGGCTGGCGCGGAGGCAGACCCCCACAGCGGACGAGGACCCCGCCGAGTTCCTACTGGACCTGGCCCAGCTGCGACTGTGTCTGGCCACCGCCGCCCACCTGCTGCACACCTTCGCGGCCTCAGGTAGGGGCGTGTCGCTGACTGGGCGCACCGCTCTTGGATCTTGTGTGGGTCCCAGTTAGAGTCTTGTCTGCCTGTCTTCTTTATATTAAATAAAATATCGTCAAATAAAGACATTCATCAATGCACATTCTTCACCCCTCGTTCGATTCTATTGGATTCAATATGTGTGCCAAGATAAGATAATAATAATAATAATTAGCGGACGGACAACCCCCGTCTTTATTGTCGCGGTCACACCATGCATGTACACCCGTGCACGGCGGCCCTCCCAGTCCACCCCACACACACACACGCCCCCATAGGTGTCGCCGTGATATTGTTCCTCCGCTTTTATCCCATCCATGGCCATCTTCCTCCGCGGTCAGGCCAGGAGCGGTGGGCAGCTAGTGCAGCGCCCGGGGACCACCTTGATCCAACCGCCACTTGTCAGGCGACGGTCTTCTTCCATGTTTTTGTATATATATGGAGGAACCCCAGATCGTGCCACATCGAACTTTATTCATCCAAGGAAATTCTTTTGTCAGAGGTTGCTCAAAAATACCAAAAACAATGTCATAATAATAGAATAATACATGTACAGTGAATACGCCTGATATAGGTAAAGATACAAAATATAGGTACAATATTTAGTCAACAAAACAAGTTGCCAATGGTTTGTCTCTATGGCCAAAGCTGTCTTCCATGTCCCACTGTAGTGTTCTCCGTGTGTCTTCAGAGCCCGGCCAGGAGAGGCGGGAGTACGAGCAGTACCTGCAGCAGGTGCGGGCCGTGCTGGACTACTGTGGCAACGACTGGTACAGGGTCTACCTGCTCAGGGCCCTGCACCGGCAGGCCGACCGTGACTTCATCCTGGCCCTCACGACAGACCCCCGCTGGAGATGGGTTTTCCCTCCAGACGTGCTGCGGCTTCAGGTGAACCCTCTCGCCTCTCTCTCTCTGTTTCTCTCTCCCTCTCTCTCTCTCTGTCTCTCACCTCTCTCTCTCTCTCTCTGTCTCTCACCTCTCTGTCTCTCTCTTTTTGGAATAGAAAATCACTTAAAGGACAATACTGTAATACCATCCTGGGTGATCAAACTATCTTTGTGATCAGACATTTTGAGCAGTACTTGTATGGCTGATATTTTGTCCGCTACCTCCATACCGACTGACACAACTTCATCCCGTAAGGCCAAAGTGCATGCTAATGCTCTTCGGCGAGGAAGTCATTTTGGCACATGGTTTTAGAGTGGAGAGGCGGCTACGATGGTTCGGTCACCCAGACCTGTATGCTCTATTTTGAACTGTCTGTCCTCCATGGTTTTGCGCCACAGTTGATGATCCCCCTGGAAGTGGACCAGTTCCTGGTCGTCAGTCCCCTGTACCAGACTCTGAGGGACAGCGTTGCCCTGGCGTTGCTGGACGACAGAACAGAGGCTCTCCAGAGTGAACTGCGGGTGAGATCTCTATTATTGATTATTCGATCGGTTGCTAAACGCTTGTTTAACAGATGAAAAAAAGGAAATAACACGTTAACATGTTATTTGCCGGGTGTCTGTCCATTTCTCACATCCATTGTATGCTTTCTCCGTAGAAACTACCAAGAGCTCAAGGCCACGTTCTCCTGGCCCTCGCCCTCTTCAGACAAGTGACCTGCCGTTTCCAATCGCCGGACCTCCGGCTCCGCCCGTCTCCACAGGTCACCCTAGTATAGTCCTGAACTCTCCTTCCAAAACTCCAGTCGTCTGTGAGTGATGGGTTCTAAATTGTGCTTCGGTCCCCCGCGTCCCCCACGTACAGGAGACAAAACTACTGGAAGGCGTCCTGAGAGACCCCGTGCCTGAGGCTGTCCGGGCGTTCTGCGTCGCCCTTCTATCCAATCACATCGGGGCGCTTGGTTCGCCGCTCTCCGTCAGCCCGGAGCTTCCGTCTGGGAGGCGCGCCCTGTTGGAGCTCCTGGTGCACCAAGACGCCGTCCTCCTCGGTGTGAGCCGCCTGCTGGCTCCGCTGCACCAGATCGCCTTCCAAACTCCGGGTGCTACGGTAAGGTTAAAGGACCACGCCGGTCTGGAGGGGGGCGTGGAATCGTCAGCCAATTGGAACGGTCTCGCCTGGCTTCGCGAAAACATGTTTGGAAGAGATCGGATAAAGACCAACGGGAGGTCCGGAAGAAACCTTGCAGCTAGGTTGTGTCTGTACGGCGTTTGTGAAGCGCCGTCCGTCGACTTTATGCAATGATTTCTTGTTGCCAAGACCAAAGTGCTGCTGCTATTGACCGCCATTTGCGGCGAGGGTGCATTCACGCTAAACGCGGAATCGGAACGACAGAGTCATTTCAACAACTTTAATCGGTAGCTTATATTGGCCACGGATGTTTTGGTGAAATGGTTGTGATGGTCCGAGCACCCAGAACAGTATTGCCCTCGCTAAACTGATATGCCCTCGCCTTGCAGCGGTTCTTCCTGCCCACCATGCCAGACGATCACATGAATGTCGCCCGTCAGTGGCTGAGCAAAGAGGGAAAGCTGGCAACCTTTGGTGAGCGTGACAACCTGCGGGGCTGTAGCTTTCAATCTCGGGCCCGTTACAGTGTGTGTGTGTGACCTGTATGTCCCTCTGTTGTTACTTTTACTGTACTGTTGTTCGTTCATTTGCAGTTTGTTCCAATGGACATCTATGCTTTGTTGGCGAGGTAAGAAATGCTCTTTTTCGGGTCATTTGGGTCAGTGAGTGTCTTAGTTTTGTCGAGTTTTCATTCATTGGTCTCTCGAAACGTTCTGCACCGTGTGACAGTGTGGAAAGCCCATGGCAAAATCCAAATGCCTAGAGTGTGGCGTACAAGTGGGAGGGCTGAATCACGCCCCGGTACCAGGGTTCCAACGCTCGGCGGACAGGTAGCGCGCCACAACACGCCACCCACCAGCAGTGTATTCGTGAGTTATTTCGTCGTGTTCACGTTGCTACTGAGGATCTACCCGTGTGCGTCGTTCTTTGTACAAAGCGTGGCCGATCAAACTCGACCCGGGCACATCCTAGGAGAGGCCCATCGGAGATCCGATGCCCCAGAACGGCAGATGACGCCCGCCCAGACCCGCGTCTTGCGTCTGCTCACGCACCTGGCGATGCTGCAGGGCACCGCCACAAACCTCCAGGTGAGCAGGGGGCTAAAACGGTCGTGAAACGACCATTCAGTTTGTTGCGTTTGTTGTTTGTTGTTGTCACGACGACATGTCGACGCGTATCGATACAAATAAGGGCTTTATACAAATTGGTGTTTTTATATGTTGCTGCACACATGTACTTCTTCGGGGAGAGTGTAAGGAGAGGGCTGGATGAGGAGCAGCTGGGTTTTCTTTTAATTTAGTTAGCTTGAGATCATGCATATTGTATCTTCCAGCACTTTGTCATGTGAGTTTTGAAAAGTGCTATATAAATAAAGCTGCCCGTGCCCATTTTGCCACATTTAACTAGCCTTTTAGCTAGCTCGAAATCGCAAAAGGCCACTTTTAGCTAGCCCTTTAGCTAGCTTGAGATTGCATAGTGTGTCTTCCATCATTTTGTAACTTCCAGGGTTTTGTATTGTTTTTCTAATGATCTCAGGCTGTCCGTGACATGGTCCATCCCACCCCACGTGATGTTGTGGCCTTTCTGTGGAGTCACCTGGAGCAGGACGTGGCCACGCTGGGGCGCACGCTGGACACGAACGCGGACGACACCGCCGTGGCACTCCATCTGATCCTCGCAGCGTGCACGGGGGCCGCACCAGGTGACCACTAGGGACAGGAAGCGCACGATACACACGATATTTCTGTTCATGATACTGACGTTGATCTATCTCTTTTTTTTCTTCCCCCACCCCTAGTTACGACCTCGCCCAACACATCAACAAAATACAAAATAACAATGATGTGACAACTTGTGTCCATGTGATATCTTCTTGACATAGGGTGGCATGGAGCCGGACCGGACCTGACCAGCAGACAGGGACGGGAAAAATGGGAGAGGCACATGTGCAGTTCTGTCATCGATCCGGTACTTCAGGTAGACACAAATACTCATAAAGTAACCGAATGGAAAATGAAAACCCCCAAAAATCAAACCTCATGAACTGCGCATGCAGGCACCACCACATACTCACAGTTCGCCACAGTTTGCATCGCAAGGGACGTTCCCACAACTACCGTTGTATTAACCACCGTTATTCCACCGGGTGGTGCTGTTTTCTCAGGTTTTATATCGCTGTTCGCCGACTCTTTCATTAACCGAGATCCCCTTCTCCCGTTCTCCTCGCAAGAATCTGAAAGGGAGGCTGGCAGAGGCCCGGGAGAGGATCACCGGGGACCGTACCCTGGCGGGCAGTCCCCTGATGAGGCTGCTCTACTCCGACCCCGGGCCCCTGCTGTCTCTGCCCTCCGACTGTCCCACCAAGCACTCGGCCTTCTGGAGCCTTCCCGAGACCGTGACGGTGGAGCGCTTCTCTCAGCTGTTCGGGGAAAACCGAGGACACAGCGCACTGCCCCTGCTGGACCTCTTTCTTAAGAAGGTGTGTTGTGTTGTTTTCACGGGCCAAACGTCCGCCGCCCCTGGCTGAGGCTCTCTGTGGCATTTTTTAAAGACCATTCAGCAGTCAAACCTCGGGGTTGACAGCTGTCACCCTTTCATCCAATCAGAAAAGCAAGTTCAGTGACCCGGGGTTCACCAGAGGTGGTGCTCTGACCTATTAGGGGTGCAAATCTTTCGGTATCTCATGATTTGATGGCATATTTGCACACAAAGACAAAAGGATTTTTTTTCAAATCATAATTTTAAAGAGAACGATTTCTGAAAGTGGTGGGATTTCTTTCTGTACACCAATATGACCTACGTTGGGCTAAGTTTGGCTTCAAGTGATCCTGTTTGTGAAGATGTCAAAGGAGGACGCCATCTTCCTTATTCCTATGTGTCTGTTATATCTCTCTCAGACATCCTATATCAGACAGTTAAAACACCTGCCGGAGCTGGCCGCATTACAAGCGGACCTTCTAAGAATATTTCCCCTGGCGTCACCGGACACGAAATCCCAGAGCATTGCGGAGATGTTGCATCGGCTACCAGCAGGTAACAGCAGCTTAGTGCAACACCACCGCCCCTCCACCGCCACCCACAGCGCAAGTGTATCATGTATCATCGTCTTTCTTCTATTTCCTGATAGGACACCAGAGCGATGCGATCTCGGAGCGCGTGAGGAGATTCATCGACGTGTGGAACCGTCTCCGGCTGGAGATGTCCCACGACTGTAAGCGAATCAACTCGCATGTATAGGTTGTGGGGTATACATGAGTTACATCAATAGGTTGCGTTTGGGTCATACTTCCGAGGGCTCAACGCTCGCTGCTCTGTGTGTACGTTGAGCAGCAGACCTGGGTCTGGAGGCGGAGCTGTGCGAGACCGAGCTGACGATGGACGGCTCCGGCGGGGACTTCCTGGTGCCGTGTCGCCGAGGCCCAGGGTCCTGCCTTCGCACACTGGTGGACTGCCTGTCCAGCACCCACAACGGCCTGGTGACGGAGGCCAGGAAGCTCAACCAGCAAGAACACCGGTGTGTACCACGGGCATGCTCTCAAGGCTTTATTCGTCCCACGTTTGCATGGAAATTCCAACCCGTAACACACAATGAAACAATGAAAGCCCCATCCCAATCCCCGACACAGACCCCCCCTAACCCACCAAGTAGGTCTCTCTGTGATCGGCTAATTCAATGACTGCAATACTGGCAGTCGCAAGATGGCCATTAAACGTAGCAAAGTCCATAAAGCCCATAAAGTCCATAAATCATATCGGAAAAACAAATTCCTAAGTTCTTTTCTGTTGTTTATACATTGAACATAGACCTAATCTGATGTCTTTGAAAACCTTGAAGCCAACCGATCATTTCAATTAGGATTTAATGACACCTTTGTCGATGTTCTAATAAAGTACAAATGTGCTGGCAACTTGTTGATTTGTACTTTATTAGAACATCGACAAAGCACAAGCAGACTTGTTTTCCCCAAGAATCTCACAGCAGTTAACTTGCCAGCCTCTCTACTCATCGAAATGCTGGATTTGCAGCCTCATTTAAACCGCTCCACAGAGCTGATTGACAAGCTTTTCCCCCTTTTAGGAGATTTATCCAATGACTTTCTTCTGTGTTTTTTTCCAGCGACTACAGCGTGCAATTGGAGCGGATATCAGACACACAGCTGGCCCTCTGTCACCCAGAGAGGCAACTGCTCCCTCTGGTGCTCTCCCACTGCCACTACACCTTGAGGACCGGACAGGAGACGGACAGCAGTTACGACCTGACAGGCATCCAAACCCAGCTGGCTCGTCGCTTCCTGGCGGGGAAACCGCTCATCAAAGCCGTGAGAGTGCAATCGAATCCAATTTGGTCAATCGGCTTGGGATTGGGAACACTAGGTGAACGGATGTTTTTTTTTGGTCGTGATTAGGACACCGAGAGATTCCTGAACAGACACCTGCAGGATTTCTCCGTTGTGCTGTCGGAAGTGAGGATGAGGATTCCCCAGGTAAGACCGCTGTGGTTTTGTGATGACTGTTACGCCCCCTGGTGGCTTGGAGTGGCAGGGACGTGTGTTGGTGGTTTGGGAAGAGCAACCATAGTGTGTTTTTTATCGTCTGTATGAA
>OMOU01036547.1:197-12914 GCA_900312585.1 Malacocephalus occidentalis
CTCCTCCCAGACCTGGATCAGGGCATCAGTCAACTCCTGGACAGTCTGTGGTGCGACGTGGCGTCGGTGGATGGAACAAGACATGATGTCCCAGATGTGCTCGATTGGATTCAGGTCTGGGGAATGGGCAGGCCAGTCCATAGCATCAATGCCTTCGTCATGCAGGAACTGCTGACACACTCCAGCCACATGAGGCCGAGCATTGTCATGCATGAGAAGGAACCCAGGGCCCACTGCACCAGCATATGGTCTGACAATGGGTCTGAGGATCTCATCCCGGTACCTAATGGCAGTCATGGTACCTCTGGCTAGCACATGGAGGTCTGTGCGGCCCTCCAAGGATATGCCTCCCCAGACCATCACTGACCCACCGCCAAACCGGTCATGCTGGAGGATGTTGCAGGCAGCAGAACGTTCTCCACGGCGTCTCCAGACTCTGTCACATCTGTCACACGTGCTCAGTGTGAACCTGCTCTCATCCGTGAAGAGCACAGGGTGCCAATGGCAAATCTGCCAATCCTGGTGTTCTGTGGCAAATGCCAATCGGGCTGCACGGTGTTGGGCTGTGAGCACATGCCCCACTTCTGGACGTCGGGCCCTTGTATCACCCTCATGGAGTCTGTTTCTCACAGTTTGAGCAGAAACATTCACATTAGTGGCCTGCTGGAGGTTGTTTTGTAGGTCTCTGGCAGTGCTCCTCCAGTTCCTCCTTGCACAAAGGACCAGATAGAGGACAATAACCCTGCTGCTGGGTTGTTGTCCTCCTACGGCCCCCTCCATGTCTCCTGGTGTACTGGCCTGTCTCCTGGTATCTCCTCCATGCTCTTGACACTGTGCTGGGAGACACAGCAAACCTTCTTGCCACAGCGTGCATTGATGTGCCATCCTGGATGAGCTGCACTACCTGAGCAACTTCTGTGGGTTGCAGACACCGCCTCATGCTACCTCTAGTGGTGAGGGCACTGGCAAAATGCAAAAGTAACCAAAAATCAGCCAGAAAGGATGAGGACAGGGAAATGGTCTGTGGGCACCACCTGCAGAACCATTCCTTTATAGGGCTTGTCTATTTGCACAACCGCAGGTGAAATTGATTCACAATCAGTGTTGCTTCCTAACTGGACAGGTTGATATCCCAGATATATATATATATATATATATGGGTCAGCATGTGTATATTGTAAATAAAATGCATTCTTTATGTTGACTACATTTACAGAGTCTCCTCGTGAAACACATTAACGTTAATGTATGAACTCACACACCTTGAGCATTATGTGGCATCGGACAATATTCTCTCCGGGGGTTCCTTCAACTTTCAGATCTCTCATCACAAATGTGGCGTTCACTAGGTTGTCTCGTGGTGTAAATATAGCATAGAGGGTGTCATTGTTCATGATATGTCTGTCTTTTAGTGACCCTGGGGAAAGTGAGAGAAAACAAATTTATACCTCATATGGCAAAGTAAGTACTGGCTAAAGGTACATCGATGAGGTTTGTTTTCCTTCTTCTATACCTGCTGAAATATTCCTCTCGTTCATTATAACTTTCCGTTAAAGTGAGACCTTTCCTAGATGTCTCTTTTAGGCATGATTTCACTTACCTATACTAGAATCTAAATGTACTGAACTAAGTGACTAAGTGACTTTATTTTGAACTAAGTGACTTTATTTTTCACCTTGACGGACATAACGACAACAAATCCACTCCAGTCATTTCAAAAAGGTGTGGGGGTGGTCCGTTGCTATGGACCCTGCAGCTTGGGGATTTTACTTTTCATCTCTCATAAAATAGGTCAAGCTTTGTCTTACATGTGTTGAAGTAGGGGTCATCCGTGAGGGGCATGCCGTCCACAAAGTACAGGCAGACACCTATCCTGTTGCCGACATTTTCCAGATGACAAATCCTGAGCATTAAATCTTCTACTGTGTTCTGTTCAGGATCCATGTCTACAAGGGGAAAAACGTTTTGTATGCGTGTCTGTATGCACACTATAAACGCAACAATCGCACATTTTATTCGATTTCTTATTGATAATCAGGCAGAGCCCAGTTTGTTTACTAGAGTAATCCACTGGCTCCTGGTTCAAGACACTAGTACTGGCCCACATGGCTGTCAGTGGAACTGTCCCTACATACCTCCAAAAATTAGTCAGACCCCATTTTATAGATCTGCCGGTTGTCTTACAGTTACAACCGGCCCTTTGAGGGCAACCATAATGCTGATGCGGCCCTGGACTTATAACCACTTACCTCGGATATATCTTGGCTCAGGACACTGGGGGTAGGTGTATTGAAGGCAGAATTCCTCCAATGTCTTACAGACTGCAGCTGGGTCTGAGGTGGCTCTGAGCCTCCTCACGTGATCTTTCAGTTTCTCAAAGCGATTCTTTTCCACTTGACTCAGGCCTGATTTTAGAATGTGCATCTTGATGAATATGAGCTCATAGACTGGGGCTAAAATATCATTGGGACTTTGTATCGACAACCTCTTGAGACTATAGGATTTTGTTTGCATCATGTTCACTCAAGTCACACCATGTAGGTGCAATTCTAAAAATGTATTACTTAATTTAAAAAAGCATAGACATAACTGGTGACATTACATCTGATTGGAAATCTTGTATAAATGGTTTATACATGCATGATGTAGAGGCGTCTTGTCCTACCCATGGTGTCCAGATCCTCCCCCGTTACACTGTCAACAAAGTCTCTCTCGTCTGTGACGCCGATACCAAGACATCTTTTATAGTAGTGCTCCAGTCTGAATAGCTCCAGTAGGTTGTAGATGGCCGCCATCTGAAACCAATGAAAAAACACGACACACACATTTATGTTGGGCGAAAAGGTTGTCAGTGTATGACTTTCTTAGTAGGCATAGTCGTGATTCTAGATCAGGAAGTTTCAAGAGAATCGAAAGTGAAACCCCTTTCACTAGGCGTCCTAGCGATGCAAATACCTATCCGCAACAAGTACGCAAAATTACATTTGGCATCATGAAGGCCTTACCTGGCGACCACTGGACTCAGCCATGATGCTACTCCAGGTGACACATGCACCAGTCAACTGTCGTCGACAGGTAGAAGACGTAGACGCACAGTAGGAATGGCTGGGGGTACATTAAATGTTTTTTTTTCGGTCCTGTGAGGTACGAAATCCCGCGATAGGAGGGTTGACACGTGGGCGGATGATCAAATTGATGATCGATTTTTACTTTTGAACAAACCAATAAGAAGAAATCACACCCCTGCTCTACATCATGTCATACCATGGTCATAGCCATATATAGCCATAACAACATAAAGTAAGATCTTCGCCATTTTTGTTCTACGTTTTTTGATAACTATGGTCTTTGGTGTTGCTATGGTTACAAGTTGGCTAAGGGATGAATTTAGAAGTTACTAATCTTGAGCCAAACTATGTGTGCATACGGTATGAATGCACACCACATCATCATTCAATTCCAAGAAAACCAACGCATCAAACGATTTTCTTCTGGAACCCTGCTGGCCATACAAGTAATATAAAGAAAGACAGACGGAACACAAAGAATAGACTACTTTATAGACAAAATCAGAATACTGACATTTATAGACAATGTCAGCGGCATGAGAAACTTAAATACAACGAATGCTGCAATCTATGTATTCACTGTATGTAAAGTGTCTTTTCGTCCTAACAAATTGTGATCTGGCCTCACCGAAAGTGTGACTAACTTTGGAACTGAAGGGGGTAGTGGCTGGAATGGTGCAGTATGGAATGTCTGTCCCTGATTGACTCTTATTGGACAAGTCACTGAACCAGCAATACTCCTTCTGTCATCATCACTGTCATTTTGTGCGTGTGAAGCTTCTGTCGCAGACACTAACTGGTGATTCATGATGCTATACACACCACTTTTGGTAGCATCTCTCTTCGCAGTAATTGAGAATACACTGAGATCCGTGATTCTCTTTCTTTGGGCGCTGTTAACTTCTGGGTTTTCACTGTCTGTCACCAAGGACATATTGTTCTCAACACCCTTGGCATTGTGTCTCGGAACCACGTTCAGAGTACTGGGAGAAATCTGCTTCCTGCAGACCCTTTGGGTGCTGGACGCTGCTGGCCTGAGAGCTGCTTGGCTGGGGCCAGGCGGCAGGTCTCCAGTCCCGGCCCACGAGGGACCCTGGAGGGTTCGCCGCAAAGAGGACGCAGAGGACCTATTCGGGGGAGTGCCAGGCGGTGGGCTCGGAGTGACGTGTGACAGGGAGGGATGTGGGCGTGGTCTCGGGTCTGGTGAGCAGGGTCTCAGGTCAAGTGCGCTGGTAATAGGGTGAGGAGTCCTTGGTCCAGCTGAACATCTGCGGGGAGGCAGGACGTTAATTAAAAGTCACAATTGACGATGAAATAGTGAATATCGTTATTGTTTTTTTCCCTTCCTCAGACTTGACCTGGATGTGTTTTTAAACCTCTGGGTGGTGGGTGGTGAGAAAGAGGAGGAGGAGGAGGAGGATGATGAGGGGCCGTGATGAAGGAGAACACTTGGGAGATCTAAGTCCATCTGGATCACTCTCCTCTGCTCTCTCAGCTCTTTAAAACACATACAGACACATGCACACCGGTACACATTGACATGGAAGCAAGCAAACCGCACTCTCCACAGATAATTCCATCGGCCTGTGAAACCCACAGAACAGACCCTTGTGGTCACTAGATGGCAGCAGTGAGTCAAAAGCTGGCCACTCACCTGCTACTGTTGGTTCCGTGCCTTTGACCTGCTGGCACTGACTCCTGTGTTCCCGCTCAATATCCTCCTTTTAACACACACACACACACACACACACACACACACACACACACAAACACACACATTTGTGAAGTTAGAGCAGCATGTAAAGTGACCTGTGTGGGAGTGGGAGTGAAGAGAGTGAGAACAGAAAGCGACCAAAAGAGCACAGTATAGTACAAACATTTTTCATCGGGTGCGTTGAGAACATATGCACATACGTGTGTGTAGTTAAAGGGTCCCCATTTCACCACCAGGTGCGAGTGTGATTAGCCATTAGAAGCATACATGTCATGGGACTACCGTATGGTGACATCACAAGTGGGAGTGCCCACAGCCAGATGTATGACGGTACAGTCCACTGGGTTGGCTGGGGCATACATCTGGATGGTAAAAGTCCCACTTGTGACGTCACGAGAGGGTAGTCATGGCTGGTAATTGAAACAGCTGGTAATGGCTAATCACAAACACACCTGGTGGTACAATAGGAGCCCTTTAACATATTGGCACATGCGCGCACACACACACACACACACACACACACACAATGGCAATGTGAAATCCGTGACAAATAGCGATTTGTAAATATGTATGCAGAACATGCACAAACATCTGCAAACCCATGCAAAGGCATATGCATTTGAAGCAAAGATACACTCACACACCATTCATCATTAAATCAGAAGGCTAATTTAGCCATGATTGGGACAGTGAATCGTCTCAATCGTTCTGTTGTCGCCTGATCTTCTCTTTACCTGAAGCCACATCACATGTCTCTTCAATGCCTCACAGTCCTCTGTAAGAACACACCTGAAGAGACAGACAGAAAGACAGACAGACAGTCTCAGAACCCAAGAAACAGGAGGTAGGGAGGAAAGGGTGAAACAACATTTTCTACTCGTTGGAGGAGAGAGAGAAGAATCAAATACGATCTTCTTTGATATGTATGACCTCACCGGAGGTGGTCGACCATGTTGTCTATGTGGACCACGTTCAGCTGGTCCCTCACAGCCTCCAGCTCCTCACCAAACCTGGGTACCAGGTCCAAGAACGGGGATGCCAGGCTGGGGAAGACAAAGAGCGTGTGATCCTTATAAGATTGGATTAATCCTGAACCAAGATCATTTAGTAGGATAACACAGTTCCAACACGTATGCATGCCCATGGAGAGAGTACAATGGAAGAGGGGGAAAAATGTATATATGTATAATTGTATATACAGTATATATGTTGCCATGCCTCATAATAATAGCCAATAATAATTACAATAATATCTTTCCAATATATAATGAAATATCGTGAGCCGTCAAACATTATTTGACCAAAATCCTACAAAGAAAAACTAACATGGATTGACTACTAAAACAACAATTCCTTCTATCCCTTTTTTTGTTGCTTTGTTTTGCTATTCCAGTCTCTATGCTGCCCATTTCCCACCTCACCTGCTGCCTTGTTGCCGAGGGCGATGGCTCCCAGGCAGGTGGCCACTGTCCTCTGTGGAGCGACCCAGGGCGTAGTTTACTATGTCAGGGTCGTACCGCGACCAGACCTCCTCACCATCTCTGCAGCAGACCAAGCAATCACACGCACATGCACACAAATAAGAGCATCTACTAAATACAGTGATTTTCACACAGTCGCAGTCGGGAGGAACAAGTGGGTCTTGGAATGGACACCATACATTTTTTTTACTGAAATTATGTCTACTATGTTGACATGAGAACACAACACACAAATGACGTACAGAACAATGCTGCAGAGAGAGAGAGTGTGTGTGTGTGCGTGCATGCGTGTGTGATCCCCACCTCCCCTCCTGGTGGGCCCTCTCCCTGATGGACTGCAGAAGCATCCTGACCTCGCCCCTCAGCAGCTCTTTGACTGCAGGGGGGTCCGCCAGAGGACTCCACCGTGGGGTCTCCGGCCTGTTGCCACAGTTACCGCCTTGCTTGACCTCCCGCCAAATTTCCAGCCACATGTCCACCTGGGAGATACGAGGATGGCGAGGCAGCAGAACTATATTATAATGCTTGTCTACAGATTAGATTAGATTCAACTTTATTGTCATTGCACAGAGTAGACATGCACAGAGTACAACGAAATGCAGTTAGCATCCAACCAGAAGTGCAAACGTAGAAGCAAAAGTGCAACAGTAGAGCGGTTAAATTACTAAATAAATATATATATACGGTGTATGCTATACATTGAGGTGAGTACAGTGTAGGCAGAGGTACAGAGGTGCTTGTACACTGGGGTGTGCAGCAGGGTATATACAGTGAGGGAGCAGTGCGAGTGTCTGACGGGTTCAGAGTGAATGTGCAAATGTAGGATCAGCAGAGAGTGTGCGAAATCCACAGTGCATATGAGAGTATACAGAGTCTATGGTGCATATAAGAATATCCAGAATCTACAGTGCATATAAGCATATACTGAATCTATACAGAAGGTACAGTGGGGCTACTATGAGATATCTAGCATCAGCTCATCATATATTCAACTTCTTACACACATAAACCTAAACCCAAATGGACTATAAACCAATGAGTGTTTATTTCTTTATTTTTCTATTTGATCTTTGATCTTTGATCTGTCACATGTACACACTTAATTAATAAAGTGATCAATAAATGAAAAAAAAATTACTAGCAGTAGTAGTAGTAGTAGTACACGTTCCACATACAGATTCATTCAATGTGAATACAATGAAGGTTGCACCCAGCTCACCTCGGAGTGAACCTCTGTGTACATGTCGACCAGGGGCCGCCCCAGCAACGCGCGCACCTCGGGCAGCTCTGAACGCGGGACGTGCTCCTCGATTAGACGCCACAGCGACTGGCAAGGTCGCTGCGCTGCCATCGATTGAACAGAGTGTATTTGAGAATATAGGCGTCTTACATCAGGCGTCCTATATGTTGGACCGAATGTCAAAGTAGGAAGTAGCACAGCATAGTTGCTTTGTGGCCGACGGTGCGTTGTGCACCTTCTTGCTTGTTGTTGTTGCTCGTATCCAAGCACAACGTGAACGTTGCCATGCGTAGCTGACCCGAATATCGCGAGACAATGCGAAAGGGAAATTGGTGCATTAACTTTCATTACATTTACATTTAAGGCATTTGGCTGACTTTTACCAAAGCGACTTACAAAGAGTAGATTTGTTGAAAGAGACAGCAATATATGATCTATAAAGTTGACGTCCAATGACGTCACGATGCAGCATTGTATTGCACATGGATGTGGAATTATCCTGGTTGTATTAATTAATTAACATAATGACTAATGTCATTTTAATGAACTGAGGTACGATATAGCCTACCCCTCCCCTCACCTATCTTGACTTCATAATTAAGGCAATATGAGGCTCGAAATACAATATTCTAAATGCTATGAATAAATCAAGTCACACTGAGGCTAAGAATGTTTGTCGTTTTTTTGTATTTCACAGCTTTATTCAGGAGGTATTCCTGGAGGAGTGGGGGAAACTACAGATAGAGAGCTGATTCATTGGCAGCCACGATGCCCTCCTCTATCTTACTCCAATGGACTCCGCATGGATTAGAGAGTTTAATGGAGCCATCCCCTCAAGTGAAGGCTCGGACTCGTCAGGAGATAGAATAGAATAGAAACTGTGTTGGCTCATAGGATTAGCCAACATTACAAACCGTTTTGCTGAAGCGTCCGCCACTGTCTCCGCCCAAGGTTCAGTCCCTTCTCTGTACACAGGAAGACAATTGTATGGGGAGAGTGTGTGTGTTTGGTGGCTGGCTTAATTGCCCTCACCTGGCCCAGTTAGAGTCTGGGGGGGATACATATACTCACCTGAGATGCAAACTCACCCGTCCCAGGTCAATTAAGCCAGCCACCAAACACACACACTCTCCCACAGATTGCCTCTACATATGCTATATAAACTCATCATGAGAGCAACCACGATCAAGCAAGTATACACGAGAGCTGCTTATCTATGGGTGACGAAGAGGAGGGGCAACTCTCAGTGAAGGCTTCTGTATGAGACGATACGAGAAGAAACTCCTCCCTCCTGATAAAATGAGTTTTGAAAACTATACGCCACTGAAAAGTCTGCGTTGTACAGTTCCCAACAACTCTGCATAGCTGCATAGTCTGTGCAATGATGGAGTCGGGAAGGAGGAGATACGGTGGCCCTGAGAGCACAAGGTTGTTCAAAACATGAATGAACATGAACAACGAAACATGAACACAATATACACCACAATACAAATATACTATTCAACTCAGTACATTGAATGACACACGAATGACACGTGGGTGCTGAGGCTAGAGCAGTCGGGAACCACTGATCTAGAATGTAAATACTTTTTTTTTGTTATTGTAATGCAGCTTTAATGTAGGATAACAATCCTCTACAAATACATCCACAAACATGCAAATGCATACAAATATGCGTGCATGCAATTACAAAGGACACATTGTTTTCATAGGGCTCTGTGTGTGTATACTATGGCTGTGTGTGTGCGAGCCTGTTTGTCATGCTTGTTTCTGTCATGTGTGAGATGATTTCTCATTTTTGATTAATGTTCTTTATAGCTCAGCCATGAATGAAATAATGTCGCTTTTCCATTCTCATTGTGCTTATTGTGGCAAAACACATTTACAGAGGGTGGAAAAGTCAGGGGTGTGACTGTCAGACTCCACCAGGGGTGGTTGTTACAGCCTTGACGGTAAACATGCAGACTATCTGCGTAAACTATCTGTTTACGCTGCCTGAGGGTCACTGAGACCTGGGGGCAGGTCAGGGTATCTACCTGGTAAGCACCTGTTTGATGCCTGGGAGGAGCAACGTGGGACATACTTGGGGACTCACCGCAAAAAAAATCATATCAAAAAAACTTTTGATATGATTGAATAGGTACTCTCTGTATGGTAAACAATTTGAAAATGTCTCACTGCCTTAATGAAACAAGAAATATATACACAAGGCTAGAGTTGAGATTCAGACCAACTCTTTTGTTCCTTGCAGTCTAATGTTTGGCCATCATTTGGTTGAATGCATCATTAGTGGAGCTCCACACACTCTGCAACTCAGATGGAAAAGGGTTGGACTCAGAAAGGCCATCCTTATCCTTATCCAAAAATCTATGTTTCAATGTTTCAGGCACTGCCCTGCCGGAAACATTGAAACATAGATTTTTGGATAAGTACAAACATTGCTAAGTAAAGGAAGAGTGCACATGCATGTGTGCTGAAGGTTCACAAAACCGTATAGACACACACACACGTGAGTGAAGGTGTGTAAATAGAAAGCAGGGAAAATTATACTTTTCCAGATTCCCATTCCTCAGCACCACAGCTTCAGGGTAGAGAGAGCCTGTATAAGTATGCTCGCCTCTCTTGTCTGGACAGAGAACGGACAATTCGCTTTTCGAAGTATAGGCCTGCTTCACGGCTGTGTCCCATGATGCTAAGCCTTTCACATGTGCGCGTTTCTGTACTCCTCCTCTTGGTGGTAAAGGGTTCGACCGCTTTCACACCAGAGCTGCCACCGCCGGGTTGCGAGTACGACGGCGACCATTACCGTGTCGGCGATCAGATATTTCAGACGGAGGACTCCTGTTCGTACTGTGAGTGTACGAACTACGGTATCACTTGTGCTCAGACGACCTGCGAGCCTCTCCCCGCGGACTGCAGCCAAGTGAATACCGACGGCTGCTGCCCAACGTGTGAACCAACGGGATGCTATCACCATGGACAGGCGATGACTGCGGGTGAAACCGTCCAGGTAAAAATCGATTGTATTTTCCTGTCCTGTTCAATGCGTGTTCAGCGTTGAGTACATTAGGATCAAATGTATGTGTTGTGCATTGGATTCTCCATGTGGGCACCTCTGTCCCCAGACGTCTCTATGTGAAGAGTGCACCTGTTGGGATGGCTTCGTCTACTGCTCAGCTGCCACGTGCCCCCCTACACCCTGCGATGACCCCGTCTTGGCAGAGGGAACATGCTGCCCTGAATGCCCAGCAGGTACGTTCGAGTGGTCTTTAGACCTGGCTGTTGATGTCAACAACCTTCCTTTAATTGTATTAAAAAAGGCGTAGACCTGCTCAACTCCGTCTAACCAGCCAGACTCTACGGCTTGGTATATTTACCCAATCATCAGACTCTATGGAATCTATACTGCCGTGCAAAGGGCAAAAGGCCCTTATTATTTTTTATAAATGGCCTGGGTCGACTGTGTTGGTTTCTTTCAAAACATTGTGGGCAATTTGCAGTAACTTGAAAAGCTCAGGAAAGCCAAAGCAAAAAGCTGGAGCTTCACTGCCAGTTCTCTGGCTTTGCTTCACTGCACTTTGGAGAATAACGGAAACGAGCATCTTCCAGTATTCGGATGCGAAATCATTAGATGTTGCCTTGGCATGAGGCCTTATCATTCTGTAGACTACACAAAGGCAAAACACTGTGACTTTCCAAATAAGGGTCATGGATGTGTACAGTAACTTCATAAAAAGACAGTGATCTACCTCAAGGGAATTTGGATGGGCAACAGTAAAACTTTGACACACGGTTTGGTATGTTTTGGCTCTACAGCTTCAGCGCCGGCGTTGACAACCTTGCCAACCACGCCCCCGGCCACGCCCCCGACCACGCCTCCGACTACACCAGCGATGGAGTCAACAACACGTCAACCGTACCCTTAACAATGGTGCCGGGCAAGACGGTTGAGCACTGAAGCTCATAATAACAAGAGCTCTTGCTCAGGGACACCTCGACACTTGGCGAGAAGGAGCCTGGGGTTGAACCAGCAACCAGTGGATGATGGCAAAAATGCTGAGTTGGGCCTCAGTGGCTGGACAATAAATAACATAAATACAACCTTGCACGGATTGTTTGGTCTGTTCTAATTTTGGGTCAGCATACTTCTTCTGGTTGTGTGTGAGAGTCTGTGTGCGTGTGTTGGAATGTATGTGTGCAGTCCACTAGGGGTGGACTGGCCATCTGGCATCGTCCCGGTGGGCCGTTGACCCAATGTGGGCCGGGCCGGTCCGCTATGTTTTTTTGTTTAGTTTTTTTTTCGTTAAAAAAAAATCTAAATTCCCTCCAATTGGGCCGGCCAATTGGCTACAGAGGGCTAGCAGTGTGTTGCCAGCATCGACACATATTATTGGTCTATTGTTTGTTATTGTCAATCAATCATTGGCTGACAGTGCTGTCAATCACGACACGAGCCAGGGTGGGGTGGGACCTCATGGGCGGGACGGGCTGCTGCTGAGCCAGTTAATAAGTAAGTGAACATCTTTGAAACTTGCTTAGCTTTTTAGCTTGCTAAAAAATGGACACGAAGAGGAAACGCCCGGGTGGCGCTGAGAAACAGCGTTTAAAAAAGCTAAAATCTCTAGAGGTGGAGGCTGTTAAATGCGCTAAATTGGCGGACCTATTTGGTGCCGGTGTCACCACCCCAGCAGCAGCAGCAGGTGCTGCTGCGCCAGGAGACGAGCGAGGAGGTCACAGACTCGACGATGATCATTTGCTCTCTCTCTGCCTCCACTCTCTGCCTTCACTGCACCAAAGTTTGGCTGTTGAGTGTCCGCTGATATGGTGAGTTTATCATAAAAAAAAAAAAGTTTTATGATTTCATACTTAATTTGTGATGATTAGAGACTTAATAATGTATCCATATCCCTCTCAGGTTGACCACTTGACATATGAGAGCCTGAGGAGTTGTTCCCCTTCCGTCCATGTTCGAGGATTTGCTCTCTCTCTGCCTCCACTTCACCACTTTTTTGCTACTGAGACGTCTCTGATTTGTTGAGTATGTCATGTATCTTATAATGTTATATTAATTCATACTTGATTTGTGATGATGAGAGACTTAATAATGTTTCCATGTCTCTTTTAGGTTGACCACCCTATATATGAGAGCCTAAGGAGTTGTTTTCCCTCTGTCCCCTTTTGAGGACCTGCTTTCTCTCCTCCATCATTCACTGG